>VZTL01067179.1:0-34241 GCA_013400535.1 Scopus umbretta | reverse complement strand
CTTGTAGCGAGGGGCCCAAAACAATGCCGCAGGCCGTGTGCGGGGAAACACCTGCCCCGCTCCGGGTCCCCACGCGCGGGTGGGCAGATGCCGGCGCGGGCAGCTGGGGGGCTGCGGGCAGGGCTGGGGGCGATGCCCAAAGCCCAGTCTCTCCCAGGGGCTGCCTGTGCAAAAAACCTGCTGTGCCCTCCGAGGACGGGGAAGGATGGGATGGGAGAGGGGATGGGAGATGAGGGTGGGAGAGGGTTGGGGAGGAGGAAGAACGGCAGGGATGGAGAGGGGGCGGGATGGGAGAGGGTGGGCAGAGAGNCCCACCCCCACACACACCCCCGCGGCCGCGTCTCCCGTGGGAGGCCGGTGGCCGGAGCTGGCACCCGGCTCGGGTACGGAGCTGGCATCTCCCCTTCGGCACGATGTTGCAGCTGGAGGGTTGCTCCGGTTGTTGCTTTTGGACTTTGCCATGTGCGGGCAACTTTTGAGCATGTTGGGCGTTTGGGGGTTTTAAGTCCCTAAAATTGGCTCTTGACCCTTTTCCCGGCGCGTGAACAGCGAGAGCTGCGATGGCAGCGGGAGCGGAGCCCTGTCCCTGGGTGTCTGGCAGCGGTGGGATGCGGAGACCGTCCTGTCCCCAGCGCAGAGAGCGTGCTGCGGAGGTGCTTTGGGTTTTCTGTTCCTCTGGAAGGGCATCGCTGGGCTGGCTGAAGGGCTTTAGCAGGTGCCTTCTCTGCTCCTTTCCCAGGACAGACGAAACTGTTGCAAACGGCATTAAAAGCTATTTGGAGTTGTAGCCTGAAACCTCCTGGAGGCAAAACCAGCCTCCTCAGAAACAGGCTGAGGCTGCTAATGCTGTTCTTCCCAGGGACAGGTTGTTTGAGAGAGAGGACCTGATTATCTTTCTCGCTGGTGTCTTTCTATTAATTTTGGTTTCAGGTATAAACTGGAGCAGCAATTTGTCTTTGAGCAATTAACACTTCTCTGTTTCGCTGCTAAAAAGCTCTGAGCAAGGTGGCTGCCCTGAACATGGCTCTGCTTTGGGCTTGGTCCATGCTATACCATTCCTGGGATCTAAAAAGCGTGTGTGGATCAGCCTGATCCCTCCCTTCTCAGGAGGCTGCAATAAAAAAAAGATAATACAGGGCTTCAAAACATGGACAGTTGGCTCCAGGGATGCAAAGATATAACAGATGAACCATTTGCTTTAATTACTGGTATCAAAAGCCCAGGCTGCAGCTTAGCCTGAAGATAAATATTGTTAATGTTGTGATACTGGGCTTTATTTGATGATGCATCATTCATCTGGTAGGGATTTGGTGAGCTGCTCGCTTTTGCTGTAGGGGCTGACTCAGGAGATCTGCGTTCAGCCCTTCTTCTGTGGGCATCAGCCTGGGGTATGCGGGGCCGTGGGTCTGAGCCCCACATGCTGAATTGGGGATCGCTGTGGCACCCCGTGGATGCTTTGCTGGGTGTCCCCCAGGAGAGTAGTGCTGGGTGGGCGACGCTCGTCCGTGGCAGCCCTGCAGCCAAGGGAGCGCCAGCCACCTCCGGCAGAGCTGTGCCGGCTTCGCGCCATGTGGTGGGAGCTCTTTGCCATCACCTGTGTGCGTGGTCTGTGGGATGGGCTTCCAGCAAAGTCCCCCCGGCATCAGACCCCCCAACCCTCTTAGGAGCAACCCACCTGGGTGCGAATACTGTCCCCTGCTTGGCACTGGCTCCAGCCTGCTCTGCTGCTTTCTCCTCCTTCGCAGTCTTGCTTTTGCAGTGCTTTGGCTCCCAAGGAGAGCCGTGAAGCGTGCTGAACGTGGAGGAAGCACATTTTATTTGTGGAAGCCCCTTTTTGCAGCGAGGGTGAAACCCAGGAGCCCATTGCAGGACTCTGCTGCGCCTCCGTGGCCGCGTCGGGTACGTGTGCACTGGTGTTAAATGTTCCCCGGTATTGGAAAGGGCAAGGGGAGGAAAACTGAGGGGACTTATGGCTCTGGAGTCTCTTTTTGTGCTTAAGTTTTGAGGGACTTCCTCTGGGACCTGAAAACGAGGACCATCTGGTCCTCTGCGCCCGCTGCAGGTCCTGGGGGCCGTGCTGAGATCCTCTGCCTCCTTGCCAGTGCTGCTGGTGGCCCCAGCCCGGTGCCCTCCTCCTGCCCGCAGACAGGTGACGATGTCACTGCGTCATTCCCAATTATTAATATGTAACGAATCGCTCCGGGTGGTCCCAGCCCGGCACTCGAGGACTGGGCAGGGAGGAGAGCTCTGTTCCCCGAGGCAGTGCCCCCAAGTCCAGCCTGATTAATTCCTCCATCCTCCTTAAAGCTGGAGACTGGGGAGTGGCTGGGGCTAATGACCATGATGGTTTATAACGATCATGTGCTGGAAGATGCCCCGGCTCCATCCCTGTCAGTACCTGCATGGGTCTGAGCAGCACTGCTCTTCTCCAGCCCTGGGAGGTGGGTACGGATTCTCTCTTTGGGCCCAGTGCATGGGTGATGGGGGGGGCAGGCCTGGCTGTGAAACCAGATACTTAAGGAGGGTGTGTGGGGAGAGAAAGGAGCTGGATTTAGTGACTGGGGAAGTTGGGAGCCCAGCATCTCCCAGGGTAGCGCAGGCACCAAGCTGGGAGGCTGTGAGCTCCTCTCTGTCAGTGGCTGGGCTCCCTGTGGCTTTTGGGGAGGGTCGGGCTGCGGTGCTGGGAGGACCCCCTCTGCACAGGCGTGTTGTGGGGTGCCTGGCTCCGCATGGCTCCTCTGCCCTGGCCTGGCCCTGGCTGGGGATCCCTGCTGCCTCCGAGGAGGGCAGGTTTGCAGCCGTGAGCATCCTTCACCCAGGGATGTGGTCTGGGGATGGGGCACATGCCCACCCCTGGCTATCGCTCCTGTGGTGCAGCGGAACGCCGTGGTCCTCAACTGCCGCTGGGGCATCTCGCAGGGACTGTGGCTGCCTTTGGGAAGCTGCCCCCGGCAGCGACCGGGACCTGCCGCCTCGGAGCATGCTTTGCGTCGCCGGGCTCACAGGTACTTCCCAGCCTTTCCGCATCGCTAAACTTCCTTCAGCTCCTGCCGCCGTTGTTGCGTGGGGGTCCCTGCATCGGCACCCCTGACGGGGCCAGTTCATCCTGCCGGCTCCGGCTGCGTGCCTTGGATCGAGGGTGGTGCCCGGATCGAGGGTGGCGTGCCGGATCGGTGTGCCAGGCCGGTGTGCCAGAGCGGTGCAGCGATCTGTTGCTAAGCAGCCTTCGGAGCAGCTCTGCCGTGGCGAGAGGAGCGATGGCAATGCTGCCGCTGCATTTAATAGCTCTAGGTAGGCTTGGGGTGCGCTTGGCGATCTCCTGGCCGGAGACCCCCAGCTCCAGCAGCCACAGGTAAGTCATACAAACCGAGAAGTGATTTTTTTTTTTTTTTTTTTCCCCCTCCATTGTCTTTCCTGCAATTAATCAACGAGAGTAAATCCTCGTGACAGCATCATAACAGTGTTTGGTTTGTGAAGGAGCTGCTGAGGAAATGTCTATGTGCTGCTTAAATAAAATTGACTGTGCGCTGCTGCTCAGCTGCCTTGGGATAGATCTTTGTCTGGAGGATGACAAGGAGCTGGGAATTAAGGGGGAGGGGAAAAAAAGGCATCTCAGCACCTTACGTGTATTTAGAGACAGCAGCGGCACTGGCCAAATCGGAGGCACTGGTATGCAGGAGGGCTCCTAGCCCCGTTGCTCTGGGCTGGGCTGCGGTGTGGATTTAGCTGGCGGGCAGTGGAGGCAGCGGCAGCCCCGTGGGCTCCGGTGCGCTGCATGGGTGAATGCCCCATGCCCCCATGCCACCAAACAGCGTGCCGGGTCACGGCAGTCCTGTCGCAGCGTGCCATGGGGCTGGGTAGGCGGGTGCTGTGGGCAGGCTGCTGCTGGGGGGGCTCTCGGGGGCAACCATGGGATTGGGGCACCGGAGGATGGCCAGGACTTTCATTGCTTTGCATTTCTTGTACACCTCTGACCTGTGGATCGCTGTCACCTGTGGACTGCGGCCATCCCCACCGGTTACCTGCGGGGCCACATTTAGCCTTAATTAACCAACTGGTAGCAAGCTGGCCCGGGAAGTTGCGGCACCTCGGTTCCCTGTAAGGGTCTGGCATGGGGACAAAGGACGAAACGACCTGGGTTTAGGACTCGCCAGTTCTAGGCCTTTCCCGAAAGCTGAATTTCCAGGACCCCTGGCCCTCGCTTTGCCGCAATGCAGTCGGACGGGTCTGCGCCCCGGGGTCTGATCCCACCTTGTGCCGTCTTGCACCGGAGCAGCGTTGCCAGGCGGCTGGGGCGCATGGATCCCCGTGGGAGCACGGGCAGCGTGTGCTGCCACAGCTGTGGGTTACTCGGTGCTTCACCTGGAGTCACAGGGTGACTGTCCTGCTGTCCCGACACCAGACCTGTACAGGTGTCCACGGGCGGTTCCAGGCCAAGCAGCTTCAGTTTGCCACTTCCACGCGTTTCTGCCAGTCGAGATCTGCCTCTCTTCTTTCTTTTTTTTTTTAAAGGAAAGTCTTGAATGTGGGCTGTTTCCTGAAGTGCCATCCATAAAGCAGTTTGCCCAATTTTGCCCGAACTTTCTAAAATTATTTGCGTCAGAGATGAGACAAAGCACGGACGCTGGCTGCTCGGGGACATCGGGATTTGAGGGACTTGCGGTGCGTGGGACCCTACAGGGCTGGACTGCCCTCCTGGCCCTCCATCTGGTCTGTTGGTTATTTTGCGGCATTACACAGCTGCTTCAGCGGTTGTTTTGGGGCTATTTACAAGTTGGTTTTTTTTTCCCCTCTCTGCAGGTAAATCCATTAGTTACAAATCTTGCCTAACCCTGGAGGGAAGAGAGCACCCTGCTGTCTGCTCGGGCAGCTCTCTGTGGCCCCTATAGCCACGCACATGTGCCATAGGGGATGCTGTGGGGGGGTGTGTGGCTCCTGCGCTGGGCAAACTCCTTTTCCTGGGAAAGGAAAAGCCTGGGTGTTGCAAGATGCTCGGGGCAGAGCTGGACACAGTACACCATGTCTGCACCCAGGGCTTGAGTCGGGACCCAGGGTCCCATGTGGCTTGCACAGCTCTCCTGGGCACCAGGCACTGGCCCCGGTGCTGGGGCATGGAGGATGGCAGGATCTGGCCATGATGGATTCATGAGATGGCAGTGAATGTTGCCACTAGCTGGGAGAGCGCTCCAGCTAAAAATGGTGTTTGGGGACACGTGTGCCCACTGAGAAGCGGGGAGGCACGGTTCCCATCCTGGGGCTGCTGGCACATCCCAGCTTCTGCATTTGCTCTTCTCACTGCTCAGCTGGGGGGGTTCCCACTGGGTCCTTGTCACCCCAAAATACCCCCCCCTTCTCCCTGGCTGTGAGGCTGGGAGCCCCATCAGGCAATCACATGCTCATACCCTATCTTTCCCTCCCCAGCTCCACCATCCAGCTGGGGAGCATAAATCAGCTCCCATGCCTGGGCTGGCCTTGGAGCTGGTGTGAAAACCCTGTCAGCCTGGTGTTTGGATCTGTTCGAGTTCAAAACCTTCTGTTTGGTGAAGACACACAGAAATAATCTCTCACTTGGCATCCAAGCAGCAGTTTGGGTTATTTGTTTGGGGTCTGGCTGCTGGCGGTGAATAAGAAGCTGCTGCCGATGCTCTGTCTTCAAGTGTGTTTCACTGAGTGAATGGACGAGCTCTAAAACCTGCTCTTTCAAACCAGATTAATCGCATTAGGCTTTGTCAATGCAAAAATTACCTCATCATTGGCACTGGCAGGTGGTGTAGAGCAGCAGACTTATTCAATATTTAAGAAAGCTGCATTGCAGAGCTGAGAAGGCTGGAGAAATAGGTTGCCTGTGTCAGTGTCTTTGCTGGTGGAGACGATCTCTGCAGGCACCACCAAGTGTGAAATGTTGAGCTCGCTGTAAAAACCTGATTATTGCACTGGGAATCTTTAAAATACTGAATTTTCTCTTTTCTACCTCGGTATGTCATTTCCAGGTGGCTAAGCCAGTATGTTTGGGCAGCCTTGTAATGGTCTCTCTTTGCAGATGCCCAGTTGGTGGTGGCAGTGTGGGTGCCTGCGGTGGCTTTGGGTCCTGCCCAGGGCACCTGCTGCCCCGTGTCCTTTCTGGTGCCCATGGGGCAGGATGGGCTCATGCTGTGGGGTTCCCACTGCCTTTCCTTGCTTGCCCAGGGCTGCTGGAGGGCAAGGGGGACCTGCCAGCTGCTGGCACTGCATCCACTGGATTTTGGGTGCTGGCAATGGGCCCGTGAATCGGCACCTCTTGGCTCGGAGCGAGCGGCATCTGTGTGCGGGACAACAGCGCCAGCAGCTCGGGGAGAGGCAGAGTGATTCATGGAAGACGTTCAATCCCTTTTTATTAAGGCATGATCAAATTCATGGGCTCCGTCATACAGAAGTAATGGAGCAGCGTGATTAGAGTCATGTGGCTCTTCCTTAAGGCCAGAAATTAAGACTTTGCTTCTATTCCTGGCTCTGCCCGGGACGCGCCGTATTCACGCCGGCGGGAGTTGCTGTCTCGCTCCTCCTGATCTCCTCGTGCAATCGGGGAACCTTGAATAGCCAGCACTGTGCAGGGATGAGAAGGACCTAGGGGAGCAGGTCCTGGGACCCTTTGGGAACAGCCAAACCCTGGAAGGCCTTGGCATTCTCCTAGGGTGGGATGTTTCCATTTCATTAACTAAATGCTGCTGCATCCCATCGATCACGACTTGGATTGCCACATCCTTTTGCTTCTTGTGAGCAAGGATTTGGTGGAGGAAAAAGCCATCGTAAGCTGTTATTTCATTCTTTACTGTGTGCTAAAAATGCAGAACCAAGCATTAGGACAAGCAAGAGTAGTTGCTGTAAGTAATGCAAAGTAGATCTTCAAAATCTATTATTTATAGGCGAAGGGAAAGGCTCATGTATTCCTCCAGGAGCTGTCCCTGGGCTCTTCTCCATTCGCAACAAAGCGAAACAGCCATGGCCTCTCTATTATTAGCAGAAAGTTCTAGTTGGGGGAAGGAGTTGGCCTCCCTGCCAGCTGAAGTGCCAGTGATCACTCTACCCTCTTCACTAGGAAAACCCAGGGATTTTCCCCTATTCTTTGTGGGGCTGGAGTGGCCGCTTCTGCTCCGCATGACCTTGGACAAGTCCCTTAATCCACCTGTGCCTCCCCAAAAATGGGTGCCGGTGGCATGGTGCTGCCCTTCTGGGGCACCCCATTAAATCTGCATGCAGCCCCACAAGACCCCCCGCTCCCAGCCGTGGCGAGATCCTAAATGCCCGGCCGGAGTTTGCTGCTGCAGTGCAGATTGTGGAGGTGGGGATGTAAATGAACAATTTGCTTATTTAACTGACCTTGTCAATCAGAGCCTTCTGGTTTGGCACAGGAATAGTCCTTGTATGAAACCAGCGGAGCGCTAATTGCCCCACGTGCTTCACTTTTTTTTAAAATATCTGTATTTTTGGAAGTTACCAGTGAAGCAGTGGTGATCCTCAAATCTCCGCTGACTCTTTAGGGACTGATGGAGAAACCCCTGCAATATTGCAGAGCAGAAAGTGGAGGATGGGAATTATATTTTCCCCCTTTCTGGGAACGCTGCATATTTTTTCATGGCTCAGAGTCTGTGACTTCAGTGGGGTGGTTTTGCAAGCTCCCATTTTCCGTCCTGTCCTCGGGACAACCTCCCCAGTGCTCCCATTGGAGTTTTGCTGAAAGCTGGAGTCGCTTTGTGCCCTGCAAAGGTGCATTTGCTGGATTTGGCCTGACCTCCGCTCCTGCTGGGACCCAGTGGCACCTTTGGGACTCTGGCTTTGGTGCTGAGTCCTGGTGGGACGTGGGTGGCTGAGTAGTCCCTTCCAGCCTACAAGGAGTCTGGGGCAGCCTCTTCCGAGGGCAGCAGGTTTGGGAGGATGAATTGTTCATGGGCTGGGAGCAGCCCCGGTGCCTGCGGGCTGGGCTTTGCAGAGGGGTTTGGGGTTTCATGGTGTTTTTTCTTCTTTTTTTTTTTTTTTTTTGTAGTTCTGCTGCAGGCAGGAGAAAGCAATTCAAATGCAGGTGCTGCGAGCAATGCAGGCGGGAGGCTGCTGCCATGGGGGGATCCCAGCGGGTATCCCGTGCCAGCTCGGCTTCATCGCTCTGCAGAGGAGATGGGTGGGGGGGAAAAACCCACAGATGGGAAATAGTTGAGCTCACAAAAACTTCCCCCATCGGCAGGGGGTCCTAATGAAGGGGTGATTCATGTCCTTCTTGGTGCCTTGTGCTCTCGTTAATGCTGCAGCAAAGCCAACCCTTTCGTGGATGGATTGCCTTTTCTCTTTTATTTCCACCTTAATGACTGTAAAAGGAGGCTCGACCTGAGCTTCTCCCTTTGCAAACAACATCTCGTGGGTGATGCTGTCCATGGACCCAAAAGCTGCGCTCTCTGCTCTTGGAGACCATCTCGAGACGGGTCCAGGTGTGACAGGGACTCACGGAGTAATCGCAGCATCTCCCGGCACCCCGCGGGCTGGGCAGGGGTGAGAGGCTGCGCGGGAGGATGGATCCTGCCCTGTCCTCGGCTAGGGGACGCTGCTCTGCCTGTGGTTGTTCACCCTGTGTGAAAGCATGGGTTTTCCCCTGGAAAATGATGGGACGGGTGGATCCATCCCCACACCGTGGGCGATACTGGTCAGCATCAGCTCAGGCTTTGCTGTCCCGTCCCCATCCCCATGCAGTGAGTAGGGACGGTGGGTGGAGGGGAAAACAACCCCAGAAAGTGGGGATAAATAAGCACTCAGGTTCTGAATTTTACATCAATTTGTTTTTTAATAAAAACTGTCGGTTTTGCTGAAAGGAAGAGTGTTTGGAGAGGTCCCTTTTTCATGAATCTTCTGGAGAAGAGTAGACAGAATATCATCTTTGGGTCCTGTTGCCACATCCTCCTTCAGTGCCTCTCCAGGTTTCATGTTGCAAAAACTTAAGTAAACAAAAATGAAAAAGGAGGAGTTTTTTTCCAGAGGGAATGTTGTTTCAGGGAGGACAGCGAGATGTGCTGGGTTTTGAGGGGGAAAGTTTCCTAGCTTGTAGATTATTTTTTTTTTCTCTGAAATGAAAACATCCTCTTCTCTTCCAGCTCTGAAGCCTCATAATTAATGTGAGGTCAGGTATCTCATTAATTACATCCGCGCTGAGCACGGCTGCGTTGCCCTCCTGGGAGGGTGGTGGTTGTAGGCTCCTGCGTCTCGTGCGTGATATTGAGACAGCAACTAAAGCGACATTTCTGTTCCTCTCCCTGCTCCCGCTCCTGTCAAGGCCAAAAATAAAGCCCTGCCTGTTGTGATTTCATGGGTTTTGTTTGTTTTGTTTTGTTTTTTTCCTCCAGCCTGGCTGAAACCACCAAGTGACTTTTGTCAGCATTGCTGCTATCTGAGAGCACAGGTAGACAAGCAAAGTGATTGACTTCCCGGGTGTGCCGAGTCGGCACCCATTGGCGGAGCACCGGTGTGCCCAAACTCACTCTGCGGGTCCCCTCGGCAGCCAGTGATGACCGACGCGGTGGTGGGTGGCAGCTCTGACCGGTGGATGTGCCCCAGCGACAGGACCATGTCTCTCCGGGCCAGGTGAGAGGAGGGGTCCGGGGTCAGAGGGGTGCTGCTAGTGCAGGAGGGAGCAGAGTCCCCAGGGGTGGGAGGCGACACAGGTGCAGCCGCCCCGGTTCCTCCTCTGGGGACACTGGGAATTGGGTTTGCACCAGTTGGATGGGGACGTTTTGCCATATTGCCTTCTAAACCCCTTGAGAAAGGGTGGTGGGGACAGACCTGCGGGTGTGCGCACACCCCTGTGCCAACGAGGACCCCTGTCCATCTGTCCTGATGCCCTCCAGTGTAGCTGCCACGCAGGGTGATGCTGCATCCTACCACATGGCACGTCTTCATCCTGGCTGGATGGGTGGTGGAAGCGCCCATGGATGGGTGCTGGTTTTGGGTGTCTGGATGATGCAGGGGCTGGGCAAAGCTTGTGTTTGGAGCTCACTGCTCTGCACAGCTTTGGAGGAGCAGCGGGGGTCCATGGAGAGGGACACGCTGTCGGGTATTGTCACCCCCGAGGTGGGGAGAGCACTGGCTGTGCCCGGGCTGAGCTGGCCTCGTCCCTTCTCTCACCTAATCCTTGTTCCCTCTTTTTTCCTGTGCCTCCCAGCAGCGAGAAGGAGCAGTAAGTATCTTGCTTGTTTTTTGGGTTGGTTTTTTTTTTTTTGGCCTATTGCTCTTTACCTGCTACTCTTAACAGTCTTGAGAGAACAAGAAAAATCTTGCCCTGGATGCAAGAAAAAAGCAGTTGATTTTGGGAAGCATTGCACAGGGTTTTAATGAATTTTAATGTTTAAGACTATGCAGGTCTGCTCAGCCCAGGGGGAAAAGACCCAGAAAAGGTCTTTAGATGAGCAGAAAGATGAGGGGAGGAAGGGCGTTTGCCTTTCGCATCCTTCGTTAGCAGGCGGCAGAGGGGCAACGCTAATTTGCAGGGTTGAGTGGCAGATGTGACCATGTCACCAGGTTAAAGGTGCCTGATGCGCAGGCTGTGCTTGCTGTGTGAAAAGATCTTTGGAAATGATGTTAGGAGAGGAAAAACTCCCATGTTTGATGAAATGTACTCAAAAAAAGCCCGCCTCTGCGGCCATCGTGCTGGTACCGCAACTACTGGTGAACTCGGTGTTACACAGCAGAGAGCGGGGTACAAAACTAGCCACGTCTGTTGATGCTTAACGTGGAAATGATGAGAGTATTTTTGAAAAGGAAATCGGTTTTCTCCATATGAAACAAGTGTTTCCATATGAACAGCCCCCCCCCCCAAATGGAAATAAGAGCTTCCACCTGGTGGGTGGGTGGGGGCCATTTGCAGGGTTCCTGCTAGAAGAGAGCTTGGAGGATGGGGAGGTATCGTACCCCTTTTCCCTGGGCTTGGGAAGTGGTGCCTGGCTATTGGCCACACACGTGTGTGATTGCACACACACACGTATGTGCATGCACACGCATGATCTGTGGATGATCCCTGGCCGCCCTCTCCCCACAGGCTCCCTGCTGGCTGGGCAGCTCGGGGTGGCCAGCCTGACCGGCAGCGCAAGAGCGAGGAGCTGACGGATGAGGAGAAAGAGATCATCAACAGAGTCATCGCCCGGGCCGAGAAGATGGAGGAGATGGAGCAGGAGCGTATTGGGTAAGGCAGTGGTGGCACCGGCCCCGCCGTGCTGGCAGGACGGGAGGGACCCCAAGCCTTGTCGGTGCCAGTGGGGGAAAGCGCTCGCTTGGCTGCTTTCCTGGCCAGCAGCTACTGCACTGCAGTGTTTCTCCTGAAAGGGAGCCTGCGGGGAAATCTTTTTGGGCTGGCATTGGTCCTTGGCCAGGAGGAACCTGTAAAAGCAGGGGAGGGAGCTGCTCGGTGTGCCACTGTGTTCTGGACCAAGAATTTATAGTCTCATTGANAGGTGCCAGGTGAAATAATGCTTATAATTAGGTATTGACTTGCTGTGCTGGGGATGGTTTTCCAGAGGGGATCTCCATAATCTCATTTGTCAGGCGTCATGCCTATTTTAGTTACAGAGGAGCATTTTATTCTTGCTGAGCTTAACCATCGACTGCTTTTTTTGTTGTTGTTGTTTGGTTTTTTGTGGGTTTTTTGGCTTTTTTTGTTTTTGTTTTGGTTTTTTTTTTTCCTTGCAAGGAAAATACTTGGGCCCAGGCAGGAACTGTGCTCTCCGCTGCCTCGGAGAACGTCAAAGCCTCTCTTGTAGCTCGGGGACAGCTTTGCTCAGCAAACAGGCGCATGGCCCTGCAGGGCAGCTGCTTGGTGAGATGCAGAGAGGACCTGCCTGTGCCCACAAAGCCTCGCGCTGCAGCCGGAGCTTTAATCCATCACCCCAACTGCTTAATAACCCTTAAATACTGAGTGTGCCTTTGTGATGTGGGCACAGGGTGCTCCAGCTGCAGCACGCGGTCTTCCTTGGTGGCTGCAGCCCGTTGCCTCCTAAGTAGTGGATTTATTCACTCGTTTTTAGAAATGCTTTGTTATAGGAGCAGGTCTGTGAACAGCTTAGGCAGGTACGCCTTGACGGTGGCTGTTCATGCCGCCCAGGGCTCGGTGTGTGCCCCATGGACATGCTGCTCCCCTGGGCTCGGGGTGGCTCCCCAGTTGGCATTGCAATGCCAGCTACCAGTTACGGCATGCAATGCTTTCCTCTGCTGGCTTGCTGGCAGAAACCAGGTGAAAGTAGCTATGAATGGTGGTGATTCATTCCCCAAAAGGGCTTACAAACAGCATTTGCCCAGCTTTGCACATTTGCAGCCCAGTAAGAATTACTCTCAAATGTGATGCTCTTTGGATTGCGCTTAAATCAACTTTAGCAGCTGGGGGGAGATTTTCTTTTTTTTGCATTGTGCATTCCTGCAGCTGTCTGCAAACCTGCAGAAACTCTCCCTTTTACCCTTGTTAGTCGAGTCGGAGGAGGTTTTCTCATCCTCATTCATGAAAAAGCCGGGCGGAGGACTTCGTGCTGTACTTGGAGTAGAGCAAGGGAAGGCTGGCGGATGTGCAGTCGCAGCTGATTTGCCTCCTCCGTGTAGGCGTAGCAGGAGCCTTGCCAACTCCTTTGTGTTTGTTGGCTTGCACAACAAGAGCTGTAGGATGTGCAGCTACAGAAATATGGGACAGCGTCTATATCGGTCTCGTACAGAATTACCCGTTCAGGAGCTGCTCGGACATTATCCAGGATAGCTCCTTATATTACAAAATAATCCAGGTTTGCCAGGCTGGCCTCTGGCAGGGATGCAGCAGTTGTGACAGTGTCCCTCGGTCGGACAGGCTGCTCTAGGGAGGTGCCCTTGGAAAGCCTGATTTTCTGCGATTTTCTGGGATTTTCTATTACGGCAAGGGGGGGGGAAAAGGAAGGTCCATTAAAAATATGGTTTTGGTTAATATAAGGAATAGCTTACATGAAGTGAATGCGCCTTCCAAAGGGGGAACATGTGGTAAATAGTTGGAGTTGTCTTAATAAGTGGATGTGTTTGAGGGGGTGCTTTTGAGCTTTACATATAATACTTGAGCAATCATGAAGTCTACAGCTGGGTGCTGGCTGCAAATGAACCTCCTCAAGCCTTGAAGTCCCTCCTGATTTAGTGCCAACCATCTCCTTCATCTCCTGTCCTCTCATGTCCCCTCTCCTGTATCTGCTGTCCTATGGGCCCCTTACCTCGGCTGGCCAGGGCAAGGTGGGAACAAATCGATGCTGCTTGTTGAGAAGATGTTTGTGGAATCAGACTTCATGTCAGACCCAGCTCAAATTAATCTAGCGAAAGAGTATTTTTAGTACTGGGGGTGGATGGAGGCCCGCGGGATATGTGATCTGGATGCTGATGAGGATTGTAGGACACAGACACTTTGGGGTTTTTTTTTTTGTTTGTTTGTTTGTTTTGGTGGTTTGGGTTTTTGGTTTTTTTTTTGCTGGGTCATTGTCTCATAGCACAGAGAAGGATAATAGGAGCTGAAATAATCTTAAACAGTGATACAGCAAGAGTGTGTCAGGCATGAGTTGATGAAGGACTTTACAACTGCCTGGGGATAATCCTTCGGGCCAGTTTAGGAGCACGGGGGCTGAAAGCCGGCAGGGAAAGGGCTTCGGAGGGCAAAGTGGACCTGCAGCAGGGACGGATCCATTCTCGTCCCTTCTCCCTCCCCACTTGGCCTGAGTTTGTGCTCAGGGGGTCCCTGCGGTGGCTCTGTGCTGTCTCCTGCTGTGATGCTCTGGTGGTGGTGGGGATGCTCCATCTGCGGATCATGAGGAGCCTGTTCCTCCCAATGGACGTGGGAGCACCTGCAGGCACTAATTGGCTCTGTTATGCACCTATAATTGGGTGCCATCAATAACCCACCAAGTCTGCTCTGCTGCCTAATGAGGTCCATCATGCTCTCGGCGTTGAAGAAATTGTCTTAAACCATCCAAAGTTAGAAATTACTGTTTCTGGAGAATGCCTGTGGCACAGAGCCGGTTCTCCCAGGGGTGATGTGATGCACCGCTCCTGGATCTGGCCGTGCCCCTGCCTGGGTGCAGCTATTCCCTTCCTTCCAGTCCCCTCTAAAAACGTGATGGTTTGACTGTGTCACTGTGGGTCACAGCCCCTCACCTTTCCTCTGAGAGGACCAGATATCAAGCAAGATTGCATTTTAGTTTGGCTGCTTATTGCTGGGATGACACATGCATAATGCTGGAGCAGATGGCTAAAGTCACAGGGGATTAAGTCATTAACCTCAGTGGCTAGCAGCAGAGATGCTCTCTGGGGACCACGGTCTTGTATTTTCTTCCTCGTGTTCAGACAACACAAAAATAAAAATAGGAAGGGCAGGGTAGTTGCTGGAGGCAGACAGAAATGTCTCCTGAGATGCCAGCTTCTAGAAGAGATGAGGTTAATTCATTCAGCTCACGTGATTCTTGAATTTTTGTGGGGTTTTTGTTTGGGTTTTTTTCCCCCCCAAAAAAACCCCTTCTCTCTTATTTCTGATACTGGGATGAACCTGCAAAAAACAACCCTCCTGTAACGCATCACAGGAGGCAGCAGATACCTGGATTGATGCCCTGGTATAGAATGGGATACTTTGAAATCCATGAATCCCCCTGGCCTCCTTGGGCAGCCTCCCTCCGTAGTGAGGGCTCTCAGCAGAGGATGAGCTTTGAAAGTCAAACTGTAAAAGCTCAAAGGATGCTTTACCTTTAGTTACCTGTGCACTTGTAAGGGAAGAAAATTGCTTCTAATTTTTCATCCTGATTTTAATTATGTTTTCTTTAATCTGTAGCTTGGCTTCTTTTCTTGTCGCTCTTATACGACTAAAATTAGTCTTAATTTAATATTCAGCCCTTTACGGCACATGATTTCCCCACAGAGGCAAGGCAATGCTTAATTCTGGAGGTACTTTGTGACCTCCTTTGTGTTTTACTTGAATTTTTTGGCTGAGTCTGTCCCCGCTGGTTCCTGTGTGGGGCTGGGGAGCACCCAGCTCGTGGTGCCCCGGATCAGGCCCTTCCTCGCAGGTCAGGTCCATCTCCCACCCCTGTGCAGCAGGTCATTGCCTGCTGCGTTAAGTGTCCTCCCTGACGTGGTTTAAAACCCATTAGGCATGTCTTTAGCCATTCATTTCTGCAGAGTGGCAATGAATATTTAAACACAACAGACTCTTGCTTGCCTGCCTGGCTGTTATGTCTTGTTTCCCCGAGATCATCAACGCTCGATGCCAGCGACTCTCTGTCCCTTTCTGGATTGCTCTGGTCCTAGCACAAGAGAAAATGCCAGTGCTGTAGCACTGCGGGTTTCTATCCTCTCTAAGATTCAGCCCAGCCTGAGTTGGTCAGTCAGCCCGGCGAGCAGCCTTCCCTGTGCCCCTGTGGAACCCTCTGCCTGCCTGAAATCATGGGAGATGCTTGCAGGTCTTCCTCCAAACACGAGCCCTTCCCCTGCCTGTGCCGGGGCTCCTGGGTGAGGGCAGGAGGCGGCAGGGGAGGTCTCCCACCAGCCCTCGCTGCCTTGGGGCTGCTTGCCTTTCCCTTCCAAACCATATTTATGGGGCCAGGCAGATATATTATCAGGGGACTGTTTTATTGCTGTTATCAACTTGGGTGCATGTTAAGCATTTCAGATATAGCGTATCGCCTGGTTCTTATATCTTGCTCCCATCAGTGACTCATACGTATTTCTCTGGCAGATGACGGATGCTCTCCCTCTCCACAGGGCTGTCTCCGGTAGTGGTGATGCTCCGGGGTGCTGGGCTTAGCCAGCTCCCTGCCACTAGCTTCAATTACTCCTCTCTTGGTTTTTTTGGTTGGTTGGTGTTTTTTTTTTTCTGTATTTTAACAATTTGAAGCCTATTTCCTGCTCTTTGAAGTTAGTCTTACAGAGGCCAGAGAGATGGGCACTTTGAAGTGTGCATAATGGTAAGGAAGATGTTGCTGTAGTCCTAGAGACGTGCAAGCGAGAGCGATGAATTGGATGGCTTTTTTGTGTGTAATAAAAGTGAGAAACAAATTATATCTAGGGGAGGGGGAGAGAAAAGCTTCTGAGAAGGCAGAAAGCTTGTTCCTGGCTGCTAGCAGGGCATCCCTCTGGTTATTGGGTAGCAGTGTGCAGACAGCCCATGCGTGGGGCTCTGGCCATGTGTGTAGGGTGGTGCTGGATGAAGTTGAAGAGAAACCTGGGCTTTTTTCTCTCAGTTATCACCTTAATCAGGTGCTTCCCAGCCCATGGGTCTTGGTGCGGTACCCCCTTTCCCAGGTCCTGCCCTCTTTCTGCCAGGTTCATGCCAGGACTTAAAATTTAACTTTTTATACAGTCCTCTCACAGCAGAGTTTGAACTGGGGAAAAAAAGCCCAATTTCTCCAGCTTGAATGGACGTTTTAATTAGGCAAATGTGCTTCTTTTGAAACTGGTGCCACAGGTGTGTGTACTGACTGCTGAAGCTCTTCCACTGGGTAAAAAAAACTCTTAAGGAGCAGCTTCTGGTAAATGAGAGACTGGGAAAGATTTTGCAGCTAAATAATGAATCTCTTGAAATGCAAAGGCTTTTTTTTTTTTGCTTTGATTGTGCCATTTGTTCTAGTTTCTATAATAAGTTTGTTTGGGCTTGCAGATTTCCAACTGGAAGCTGCTTCTCTTGGAGCAGAGCTCTTGCAGTACAGGGAGGGGAATTGCAGAAGATACGGGCTGGCACATGTGCTTCACTGCTAGGAAAACAAAGGTTTTGCCCCAAAAATATTTTCCCTGTGCAGGTGGGAGCAGTGTGCTGTGACAGAATCTGGATGTTGTTGGTTATTTGCTGTTGGGGACTTTTCATGGGGACCCTGCGTTGCATGTGGTGGGATGTGGGCTGGGAACAACCATGGTGTGATTCATTTCATTTAAATAAGAAATGTTTGGGGAACAGCCAGTTTCCAGGTTTTAAGTGGAATGCTGCTCGTTGCTGGCTGGGTGTTGGAATGATGCAGCTCTCTTGAAATCACTGAGATTTCCCCTGTTTGCAGCAGGGTGCATCGGCCATGGAGCCTGGGAAGGCACCAAGGGCAGATGATGGCTCTAGTAGCTGACTTACTCTGTAGGAAGAAATCACTTATGGGTCATCTGCAAATCAGTAAGCAGATGCTCAAGGGCAGGGATAGACAACCTCGTCTTGAAGGGATAATGCTGGAGCCAGGGAGCTGGGCTAGCAGATAGCTTCCCTGTTAAGAACAAAGTGGAAAGGCATTAAAGCACCTCGCTGCAGTCCGAGGACATTATTTTTCAACAAAACTGGTTTTGTCCAGGAAACAAACTAGATCAGGGTGACAACCATAACTGCTGTATTTAGAAAGCCCATAGTCATGTCACTGCTGAAACTTCAGGTGGTGAAAACTGAAGGAACTTGCAAGCTTGCCCATCTGCTGTCTGGTGACACCGTAGCTGTGAAAATAGTCATTTCTGCTGGCTGCCCGGCCCCAGCTGGCTTTCCTGTCTCCTCGCTGGGAATAGGCTGCACATTCATAATAACCATCAGGAGGCACCTCCACATCAGCAGCTGCCTTGGCCCTAAGCAGGCTCGAACTCAGGGAGATCATCCCCCTATGTGGGGAGGAGCGGGGAATTCTCCGGTGGGTTTTAGCACGGCCAGCATCTTCCACCTAAATGAGATGTTGTAATAACGTGGCTTTGGTCAGACAACATACGCAGAGTTACAAAGCTGCGTCCCCCCTTTGGGCTTAACTCAGTGGCTGATGAAGTGCTTTGAGATGCTCCTGTTGACTGCAGCGAGTTTCCAGTGGGGCATTTTATGAACGGTAACAGGTTGCATGTTCCACGATGCTTTATTTTTCCCCTCTTCCTTTATCAAGCACCCACATGCAATAATGCCATTGCATTCCAACATGCAATCCACAGGATGCCGGCTGTCCTGTGCGCAGCTGGAGACCAACCGCAGAGGCACCTTATGTAGAGGGGAGCTTATGTATTGTTTATGAGCACTTCCAAGGTGCTGGCAGCCAAGCTGTCATAAATATAAAGCTGTCATCAGACATGTGGGAAAATGTCTTTTAAGCATCGGGTGTTTTTTATGGCATGCCGTGTTAGTGGCTTTGTCAGATTTGGGTCAGGCTGCCATGGGAGTGGATGGCAGCCCTGCAGGTGAGGGGGGCTGCTGCTCTCTGGGTTTGGGTCTCCTCCTCCTTTTCTTCATTCCATCTCCTTCCTCACTGAATGGCATAAATAATGCATCCTTTTTTCCCTTCTAGTGCTATTTTTAGGGCCAGAATTCTGGGTTAACTGAGCATACAACTCGCCATCAGCTCTCGGGTGCTCAGCAGGCAGCTTGCTCCTGCTCCTGCTTTGCAAACTGCTTTTGCCAGTGCTGGTTTTCTTTCCGAAGTTGCTTAACTGTTCTTTTTTTGTTTGGGGTTTTTTTTTTTGGTTTTTTTTGGTTTTGTTTTACCTTTACAGTAAATAGATATGTTTTTATAGCTTGTTTTCCAGTGGGCTTTTTGCATTTTACTCAAAGGGCTAAGAATTTCCATAAAGTAAATTATATGCAATTTTTTTCTTAGAAAATGAGAAAACTAATTAATTTAGTCCTCCTGCCAGAGCCCTTCCAAGATCTACTCTTGCAGTTCTTCTGCAGATCAGTCACTGGGACTGGGTGAAAAGGTTTCCATATAGGGAAAAAGCCGCTTTACTGATTCCAAACTGCTTTGTGCAAAGGTGCTGATGTGGGTGGATTTTCTGCACGTGTGTGTATGTGGGAGCTGGGACTGGTATCTGCTCTCTGGCAGTGTCAGTGAAAGTTAATAGTTGTGCAATATAATGCTATAGGGGAATATAATATAATATAATGTCCCCTGGGACGTGTCTCTTCCCCTGGTTGCATTCCCATAGCTGGAAGAGGAGAGGCTCTGCTGGAAGCTGCACCAGGAAAAGGAGCAGCTGGACCAAAGGCAGCAGCTGCCTGTGGGAGTGGGACCCCGCATCCCGGCTGTGCATCCCCTTTCCTGACAGCCCCTGTCCCCTTTCTGCCAGGCGACTCATGACCCGGCTGGAGGACATGCGCCGGAGCGTGCTGGGGGACGGGGTGAACCGCTGCATCCTTTGCGGGGAGCAGCTGGGGCCGCGGGGATCTGCCTGCGTTGTCTGCGAGGACTGCAAGAAGGTGAGGCATCTCCCCGAGACCCACGGCTGGGCACGGCCCTCTGGACCCACACATCCACCCCCTGGTGCAGAAATGGGCACCTCAGTCTTTCAGCTCACATTTCGATTGCCCAGCATCCCTCCGCGTGTGACACAAGGAGACATCCCCGGGGGTGTCTGCAGCCACCGACGGTTGTGCTGGGAGAGCTCTCGGTAACCATCTCTCATTAGCCTCGTGCTCCCGAGGGGTGCTGCTGGTGTGGTGGGACCTTTTGGTGGCTGCTGCGTCCCCCTTGCCACCCAGCGCTTTGCTTTCTCCGCAGAACGTCTGCACCAAGTGTGGGGTGGAGACCACCAACAGCCGGCCCCATGCCATCTGGCTCTGCAAGATCTGCAGTGAGCAGCGGGAGGTGAGCGTGGCGGCCCGGACGCTTCCCCTGCCCTGGGTGTGCCGGAGTGGGGACATGGTCCCTGCCCCTGGTTTCACCCTGTGCACTGTCCCCACCCCAGACCTCGGAGATAGGACCATCTCCAGCCTGGGGGATGCTCCCAGGGACTTTTAGCCTGTCCCCAGCACCACTGAACCTTGCACAGCTACTTGAGTCTGGTTCTTATAGGATGATCTTGTTTTCTATATAAAATGCCCCCCCCCCCTTTTTTTTTTTTTCTCTCAAAAACAAAGTCTTGGAGTCAAAGAGGCTGTTGTGGCCAGAGGTTGGCTCCCTGCCACCTACAGTGTGCAAAAGCGGAATTGTTAATTAATTAGCAAGATGGGCTGTGGGGTCCCTATGGGGCAGGGGAGTGTGGGTTGCGCATCCTCAGCATTGCCTGCTGGAGGCAGACCCCAAGGACGCAGGGGGATGAAGGCTGCCAGCTCTGCACCCAGCATCCCCCCAGGGCATGGGTGCCACCCCGCCACCTCCACCCCCAGGTGTGGAAGCGCTCCGGTGCCTGGTTCTTCAAGGGTTTGCCCAAGCAAGTGCTGCCCCAGCCGATGCCCGTCAGCAAGAGCAAGGGACCCCAAGCCCCAAGCGAGCCCAGCCCGTCAGAGCCGCCCACCCAGGATCCGAAATCCTCCTCCCGCGTGCCCACCCGAGGTAGGTGACAGCGGGTGCTAACCCCCTCCCTCTGCGCAAGGGGCAGGTGTCCAGCCAGCGAGGCGCTGGGTCTCCTCCTCATCGTTTGCAAGGGTGAGCCCTAGTAAAAAGCATCCAGAGCAGTCATGTAGGTGCTGCCTGTTTTTTAAAGGGTGCAGAAATCGCCCTGCTGCCCTCCCTGCCTGCTGAGGCTTTCTCCGGGCTGTCCAAGTCTGGATGGCTGGGTTTGCTGGGACATCCTGGAGAAAAGCAGCCCTGGGTGGGGATATGGGGTGCCTGGCCAGGGGTTCAGGCAGTGCCTGGGTATGAACATGGTGATGCAGAAGCCCAGAAAAAATAAGAATAAAAGAGGAAACCTGGGGAAGGAGCGGCAGCACGTCCTGGGTTAGCGTTGGTGGGGCGGGCAGGCTGCAGCTTCACCGCTTCTCACTCTCTTTGTGCCCCCAAGGCCAGGCGGACGCCCCGGCCGAGCAGGACTCCGATGGTAAGCACCGGTGTTCGCACCCTCCCCTGTGCTGCTGCCTCGGTGCCGCCTGTGCTGAGCCCCCTCTCTCCCTCCCTCCTTTCCCCACGGTGTTTTCCCATGGGAGGCAGCAGCGGCAGGACCTCTTATTGCTGCTGCCACCCACCGCGCGGGGACCGAGTTATTCTGGGGCTTCTCCACCTACTGCACATGCCTGGGCTGAAATGCTGCAATTGAGAGTGCTGAGCAGGATTGCCTCCGTAGGTGTCATTTCCTGATGGTGACTGATGGGTGTTTTTCTGGTTATTTAATGACAGTCCTTAGAAAACCTCCTGTGGAAACTTTAGGAGGCTCATGGAGGGCTCATGCACGTCTGCAAGGGACAGAGCAGCCGAGCTGCTCTGCTCTCTGCTCTGGCCATGTCGGGTATCCCCCACCGAAGCTCTTGGTGCCGGTGCCCGGCACCCAGGTTTGTGCTGTGCATGGGTACCGGCGCAAAGTGAGGATGCAGCGGTCTTTTTAAGGTTATATCTTGCCCCCTCCAGCACTCGCAGCCCCCCCGAGGCTCTGCCTGCATCGTTGTGTTTAATGGCGATGCCGGCCGAGGTGGCTGCGTTAAGTGGCAGCAATCAGTGCCTCCTGCTTACAGGGGTGAAGCCGTGCTCCTTGCCGGGGCTCACCAATTTCTAACCTCATATATGCCCTGCTCCGCTCTGAACCCACATCCCCTGGATGCTGCTGCCGGCGCTGGTAGGAACTGGGGTTGGGGCTTCCGCTGCTCCTGGACTGGCTGTGCTGCTGGGAGTTAATTTTGAATAATAGCCCCCATTTTCACAGTTCGGCATTGGGATGCCGAGTGATGAAAT
Source organism: Scopus umbretta (assembly GCA_013400535.1). Classification (NCBI taxonomy): domain Eukaryota; kingdom Metazoa; phylum Chordata; class Aves; order Pelecaniformes; family Scopidae; genus Scopus; species Scopus umbretta. The sequence goes on along the minus strand of VZTL01067179.1, from coordinate 12,654 downwards.
TACCTGATGCCCCCCTTCCAGTGCTGGCTGCTCTCTCCGCCAAGCAATGATTAGGCTGGGAGCAGCCCAGTGGCTGCAAACCCTCCTCTTCCTCTTCACTTCCTTGGCTGTGTGGAGGAGGCAGCAGGGAACTGAGGACACAACCCTCCCCCCGGAGCGGTCCCCTCCATCCCACCCTTCCTTTAGCCCAGGGTCTGTTGGGGCAGCAATAACCCAGCTGGCAGATGGCCGTCGGTACGCAGGAGGTTTTAATGGCTGGTTCACGGGGCCATGTTTGTTTTCCCAGTTGCAGCTGCCTGGGGCTTTGCTCCATGTTGGGTGGGCTGCGGACAGGCAGCGTCTCAGTGGGCTGGGTGGGTTGCACAGCCTTGTGCTGAGCCCTGCTCCCTCCACCCTGCAGCGCTGCTTGCAATGGGGACGCATCCTGCGTGTCTGGATAGAGGTGTTGGGGTGAGCTCCGGGCTGGGCTACCCAGCAGCTCCCTCCTGGTGGTCAGCATGCTCATGACATGTCTATGATTTTCCTAAAGCTCCCTTGGAAAATTATTTATTGCATCGCTATTTCTGTGCCATGGGGTTGTGGATGCTCATTTCCCCTCCTCCCTCCCCTTCAGCATCGTGGCATTTTTACCCCCCTTCTTCTTCCCCACCTGCAATCTGTTGCGTTTCACTTTCTCCTTGTGCCCGGTGACCCTGAGAGCCCAGCCAAGGATAAACATCCCATTTATGTCACAGCAAAGATTTATACCTGGTGTCTCCGGCACAAGCCAGGTAAGCGCCGAGACCTTTTCCGTCACATCTGTGGGTTGCAATTTATCACCACGAAGCAGCCTCGGCACCCTGGCGCGTGCGGCTGGGATTTATCTGCTGGGATGGCCGCTGCTGGGTGGATGAAAGTGAGAGGCAAAGGCAGCTGTCACCGTTGTCTCACTAATAAATGGAAGATGATCAGCAAAAAGAAAATATGATCCCCCTGTCCCAGGGACTGTGGAGCTGTAATGGCATTAGGGGTTTGATGGGCACTGAGGACTGGCTGATGGATGCCTCTGGCCTTGTTTTCCCATGGGGCTCTTGTGTCTCCTGGCGTCCCCATGGTTTGCCGTGTCCTTTGGGTTTTCCCAACCACTGCGTGCAGCTTTGATGGTGCAGAGCCCTCTTGCTGCCCTGCAGGTGCTGGATGGCTGGCAGTCCCCAGTGCTCTGGGGGTGATGCTGCAGCAGCCATACCCATCCTCCTCCTCCTCCTCCTGCTCACGCCCAGGCTGGGCATCACCCAAACAGCTGCTCTCAGGGCTGGCTTTGGGGGTGGATGGGAGGTTGGGGTGTGGGCCTCATTGCTGCCTTTATTGCTCTCCCCATAGGCAGCGACGCGACGGCGGCTGCCCGAGGGAGCTACGCAGCGCCCGGCCGCAAGCTGGCTGAGGGCAGGCAGGGCCCATGCGGCAGTGAGCACGCCGGCGGGGACGCCGACAGCCGTGACTACGCTGCCGAGAGCGGGGTCAGCAGGAGCCCCGGTGAGACCTGTGCTTCTGCGTGCTTGTGCACGCTTCTGCATGCTTGGAAGGAGAGGGCTGGGGGGCATGAAGCTGGCAGCCATGCGAGGGTTGTCTCCGCTTGACATGTGGCACTAAGTGATGCTGAGGGATTTCACGTTGCAGAGCACCGATGCCTGCTTCCTGCACTGCTCGCTTGCTGTTTTACACTGCTCCATGGGGTTTGCTCATGGGGATGTCTGGGGTGTTAGTGGGAGATTGAGGAGAGGTGTGGAGGGGGATCCCTGTCCCTTCCCCTGCGTGCAGGCAGGAGAGGCAGGATCCTGCCATGCTTTTCCCTGTAAAGGGGCATCTTATGGCCCGTGGAAGGACATGAATTTGAAAAGCTCCGTGCATGATGTGAGAGCTGCAAGTGAAGAGAGGAGTGGGCTCAGTGCTTATCAGGCTAATTTTAAGCAGAGATGGAATGCAACCAAGTTGGGAGCCTAAGTAGAAGCATTTTGCATGCTGCCATGCCCCTCGCTACCAGGGTGGGCACATGCCCCACGAGGGGCTGCCGAAGGAGCAGGCATGGGCCAGCCCTGCCTGTGGGAGCCCATGCTTCACTGGCGGAGGCCTGGCTGGAGATGTCCTTTCTCGTTTCATGAAAATTTGATGTGCTCCAAGTTATATTGTAAATGGCTGAGATGCAAATGGGTGGCTGACAGTGTTTGGCAGGCCCTGAATCCTCCCCAGGTGCCTCCAGAAGGGGAAAGGCACTTGCAGAAATCACTTTTTATCTAGGAGCTGAGCTTGCAAATTTTATTGGTGAAGCTAAAAATGTCTGGAAAATGTCCAAGTCCTCTTTAATTCCTTGGGGAAGAAAGGAATATTCAATGGCAGGATAGTCGTCAGGTAATAGCTGGAGAGGGGTATCCAGGGCTGCCTGGGCCCCTGCCGTAGGGAGCCAGGGTTTTAATCCATGTTTGGGTGGATAATCCATGAGGGTGCACCTGCGCCCCATGGCTGTCTCAGGGGATGCTGTACAGCAGTGGTCCTGGGGCTTTGATGCCAGTCGGGCATGCAGAGGGACAGGGATGTGACAGGCATCACAGGGATGCTCCTGGGTTTGTTCGCTTTCCCCCTTCTTCACGTCCATCCTCCTTGTTCCACCTCTCCTGCATCTCCCTCTTTCGCAGGCGGATTGGCGCAGCACGGGGTCCCCCTAGTGAAAAGCTCCCTGCTCCAGCCTGGGCTGCACCCGCTCCCCGCAGCGCTGACCCCAAAAGCGTGCGGGGCTGAGCTGTTATCTCGGCCATCTCCATCCATCGGCCAAACCTCTCTCCTCTCAACTGACTCCGGCTGCCCTTCCCCGGACAATTCCAGCTGTAACCTCCTCCTCGACACAGGCAAAGCCCCTGGGGCCCAAAATTCCATTGCTGATTTTCCCCTTTCCTTGCAGGCGTGAAGCGGACCAACTCCCTGCAAGCCCCACGGCCGCCCCCGCCAGCCGCTGCCAGCGCTGCTCCTGGTCCCAGTCCAGCAGCACCCCCGGGTAGGACACGATGGGGATACGGCCAGGATGCTCGGTCCCCAGCAGGGGGGCAGCCCAATGCCCTGCCATGGGCAAGGACCCCCCTGCTTGGGACAGTGCCGGTGCTGGGGTGGGAGAGGGGATGGGGGGCATGGCCCCCAGGTGAATGCCACAGTAATGCTGCATCTGTCCCCAGCGCCACTAGCAGCGGGAAGACCGGGTCCTGGGGCGGCTGGCCGGTTCCCAGAGAGACAAGGTAAAATTCAGCTGCCTGCGAGGGGCCGGGGGGCAGAGTGTGCTGGGGGCTAACAGGGTCCCTCCTGCAGCGAGCCCGCCGCTGGGACCCCCGGAGCCAGCCCGCGCCGCTGCCAGGGAGGAGCGAGGAGGGGGCTATGCTGTGCCCCCCGCCAGAGAGGAGAGGCCAGCCCGGCAGCCCCCCGCCATCCCGCCAGCGCCTGCCACCCCGCTGCGGCAGCCACCCCAGGAGGAAGAGGAGGAGGATGCCAACAGCTATGACTCTGATGAAGGCAGTATGTACCTGGGGCTCCCGGCCGGAGGGGAGGGAGTGGTTTCTTTGGGAAACACGGAATTTTGAGGAGGTGGTTGCTGCGGGACTGTGACTCGCACCGTAAGGTCATGGATCTCTGGCAGGGAGAGTCCTCGACGAATGCTGCTTTCCCACAGGGTTTGGAGCTGGGGCAGGGTCTTGCAGGCTGTCCTTGCTCAGTCAGTTCAGTGCAGCTCATGGGATCTTCAGTCGGTTTTGCACCAAAATACTGAGCGCTGATGCGTGATGGTTTAGGCTCTGTGCTCACACAACCTTCCCATTTCTGAATTGGAGTCCTGAAGGCGGCTGCCTCTTTCCATCAGAGCATCCTTTGCTGCAAGCAATGCCACCAGACCCATCTGTAGGAAAGGCTTGGTGGCTTCAGTACGCCGTGAGATCTTGGTGTTCAGTCATTTGCCCCCCTAATGAGGGAGTTTGCTGCATGAGGGTGAGCATCTGTTGCAGGGCATTGCTTCACCTGTCTAGCCTGTTCCCACCCAGGGTGGGAAGAGCTGCTCCGGGCCAGGAGCGAGTGCAGAAATCATGCTCGGATAGGAGCAGATGGACCCAGCTGAGGTTCTGTGCCAACTTTTCATCCCTGTGATCTTTTCCTGGTGAGCATGTGAAGACGAACTTGAGCTGGTTTCCAACAAGTCTAAATGGGGGCCAAACACTGATCCCCAAGCCTTGGGAGGAGACGCTGGCCACCCAAGCTGAAACGCCTTCTCAGGGTGGTCCTGGGGTGGCATTGCCTTCCTGAGCTGTGCCCACAGAAGTGTTTGTACTGTTACATCCTCCTTTGCCTGGTGAATATTAAAATCGGCTCAAAAGCCCCAAGCTGCCTTCCCTGAACCCTGGGCAGTTCCAGCTTTGTAAAGCTTTGATGAGCAGAGCTTGTGAATCTGGCTGGATTTGTGTGTGGCAGTTTGGCCGATGCTGGTGCAGACCCACGTGCTTTAAATGGGTTTACATTTGAACCGCAAATCTTTCTAATTATTACTAATAAGGGCTGATTAAACAGTTATTGGCTGGGGCTTTAATGAGGTCCTATTTCCAATTCCTCTCTTCCCCCTCCACTGTCAGCTACGCTGGGAGCGCTGGAGTTCAGCCTGCTCTACGACCAGGAGAACAGCTCCCTGCACTGCACCCTCATCAAGGCCAAAGTAAGTGGTCCCCTTTTTCCCCCTTCTTTCACCAATTTAAATCCTTCTGGCTCCCAGCTGGGAGCAGTGTTTCTGCTAGCAGAGGCAGCTCCCGTGGGAGACCCAGCCCAGCTCCGCTGACACTGCTGCTCCTGGCTGGGAAGGAGAGATGTCTGGGGCTCGTCCTTGAGCGGGTCTGATGTTTCAGCCCATCATAGCATGCATGCCTGCTTGGGGTGGAGGACAAGGCTGTTGGCTTGCTGAATGCGTTTTGTCGTTACGGAGATGCCTCATGGGTAGCTCTTTCTCTTCTCTGGCTCTGCTCAAGGAGGGTTCATGCACCGTGTTTTCTTTATCTTTTAGGGCTTAAAACCAATGGACTCAAATGGCCTGGCGGATCCCTACGTCAAACTGCACCTCTTGCCTGGAGCCAGCAAGGTGAGGCTTTTCCTGGTTTGGGTGTGTTTTGGGCTGGGGTTGCAGCAGAGGTTTCTCAAAGCTCCCTGAGGTCCCTACCTTGCGTCAGACTTCCTCTCCTTGATTTCTCTGCGCAGTCACTCACTGCTGCTATTTTACCCAGGAGGTATCTCTCAAAAGCAATGATGCTTGCAGATGCTCTCCCATACCCAAGGAACAGCTCATCCTGCAGAGAGGGATCTGCTTAGGGATAAAGGGAAGCTCCAGAGGATGTGACGCTGTTAGTGCATCACAGAACATCTGACAAAACCATCTATTACTGGAGTTTGAATGATCCATTTTCTTTGAAGCTGCAGCATGTTCTCATTAGAGCTGTGAGGAAATAACCATTGAGTAAACTCTGACTCCCCCCTCCCGTCAGAGAAAACCCTGGAAATCTCACTGCAGCTGAGCTGATCTTGGTGGCAAAATCTTTGAGGAAGGCATGACCACTGCTGGCCCCTTGCTCAGGGCCTGCAAAGTTCTTTCTTGCAGCAGAGTTTTGCTCAGAGGAACTAAGTGTAAAACAAGGAGGAAAACTGATAATAGAAGCCTTGGATTGATATTTACAGGTTTACTTTATGTGTGGGGACTTTCTGCGCTTGCACAGAGTAAATCAAGGTGTCGTGATCTTGGGAATTGTTTTGATTTCTATTTCTCTCTTGTCTGCTGTGCTTTCTTTTTATTTTTTTTTATTTCACACGTGTTTGAAAGACACATGAACAAGTGACAGAGCTCCTCATTTCCCAAGCTGTCATCTCCTTTAGGCCACAAGAGCCGTTACCCAAGCCCCGTATAGCCTGCCCTGTGCAACTTTTTCTTGTACGATTGTCCTTGAGTGAGTGGACCCCAGATAGTTTAAAAAACCAAACAAACAAAAAACAAAACAAAAAAGCTGGGTGGTGAAGGCTGCCCTGGCCACTGCAGGTGACAGAGTCCCTGGTGCTTGCATAAAGGCCTACCTTGTCAGGTCAGTGATGCTCAGCTGGAGTTGATAGCTTGCTGGTGCAACAGCCTCAGCAGGCAGTGGTGACATCCTGCAGAGTCCTCTGCGCTCCAGTCAAACCACCTCTTGTGAGCCAGAGGTGATGGAGCATCTAATTTACACTCCTCTGCCAGGAGCGTAAATTTAGCTTGGGAGGACTTCAGGGGTGTAATGATGCAGTGTTTTGTTTTGATGCCATTAGTCAAATAAGCTGAGGACGAAGACACTGCGCAACACCCGTAACCCTGTGTGGAATGAGACCCTGGTGTACCATGGCATCACAGATGAGGACATGCAAAGGAAAACCCTCAGGCAAGCAGAGGAGCTGGGTTATCCCGTGGTATGGTGGGATGGGGACCATGGGTCTCCTTGCACAGAGCATAACAAGCCAGCCTTCCTCAGGAGGGCGCTGTCAGCAAAGCACAGGTGTTGACAAAGCACCTGGAATTGCAGAGTTTTTTGTCAAAATCAACATGCTTCGCATGAACATGCTGATTTCGATGGCCCTTTTTAAAAAGAGAAAGGCATTTTGACCCTGTCATTTAATAGTAAATTATTGGCATTACTGTTATTCTTATCTTACAGAGATTTGTATATTGCATATCCGTGCATGATTTGACAGTGTCCCAGCAAAACATTTAGATGTCTCCAAAAATGTTTGACACTTCCTAGCTACCTTTTGATTTCTTGCCCCATCACAGAGCACATATTAAAAATGTTGATTTTCTGTCAAAACAGAAGTTCTGTTTTCTGACTGCTTTTTGTCAGAGGAGAGCCAGATGGATGGAGTGCTTTGCTTTGTCCACCCTTAAGTAGAGCCCTTGCAGGAGTAGTTTTGTGCTCCAGAGTCAGGTACTGCTCCCGCCTGGTTGATGTTCACCTTTCCTGTTCCCTTCAGGATATCCGTGTGTGATGAAGACAAATTCGGCCACAATGAGTTTATTGGAGAAACTAGAGTTTCCTTGAAAAAACTCAAAGCCAATCAGAAAAAGAACTTCAACATCTGCTTGGAGAGAGTAATACCAGTGAGTTTCTGTGAAATTTCTTTCTGCTACCATTAATGTTTAGGTTGACAACAAACGGCATGTGAGGGAGCTAATGGTGAGCTTCGAGAGAGAACCGGCCAAGAGCAGTAAGCGCCTGACTTCTATGGCATCTTTAGGAGTTGAATTTCCACCCCTGTCTGGGCTGATCTGACATGTCAAGGCCAGGAGATAAGAGTGTGGTAGGAATCCAGGGGAAGTGACTCCAGGGATCTCCCTGGTGGCTGCAGATCTACTGGCCTTGCCAGCCTGTGCTGATGTATGTCACCGTGGAGGAGAGGTCAGTTTGCTCCTTCCCTGAGCTCTGCTTCCCAGTGCTGTGCGTGAAGTGCTAAGTCTGTTGAGGTGGAGGTTGATGGAGCAGACGAACATACATGAGCCCCTTCCCACTCCCAAGGCCAGCAAAAGAGCTGGGCTGGGCTCCTGGGGGTGTTTTTGCTGTAGGAGGGTGCCTTTCCCAGCTGCGGTCACTCACGGCAGTCTCTCTTTTTCCTTTCCCCATCCAAGATGAAGCGTGCTGGAACAACCGGCTCATCCCGTGGGATGGCACTGTACGAAGAAGAGGTAAGAGCCCTTGGAGGATGACATGTTCCATGCATGATTCGCCCATCACTTCTTGTGTATGAACTCCTTGCCCCCACCCCCAATTCCCCCCCAGCCTCCTCATGGGGATACAAGGTTCCCCTGTGTCCATCTTCTCTCATCTGCTCTGCGGGTGACTGTCTTCCTCACTTAGCCCCCGTGTCCCCATCTCTGGTCACTTCCTCTTGCAGGTAGATCGTGGTGGGGATGTGGAGGAGCGTGGGAAGATCCTTGTGTCCCTCATGTACAGCACCCAGCAGGGCGGTTTGATTGTCGGCATCGTACGCTGTGTGCATTTAGCAGCCATGGATGCCAACGGATACTCAGACCCTTTCGTTAAACTGTAAGTGGGAGCTGGGGATGGCTTAGTGTGGTAACGTGTGGTTGTGGAGCCATCCGCTGTCCTTGGGCAGTAGCTGATGCTCTGAGAGCTCCTTCCAAAACCACTGGAGAAAGGAAAGCATTTGCCAAACACGCTGAGACCTCGTGCAGGACTGAGCTGCCTGCTGGTGATGCCTGTGCATGGTGGTAACGTTCTGCTTGAGTGTCCCCGCCATGGCTGAAGTTAGGTGAGAGTGACCAAGCCCTTAAGTCTATCACTCCCTGGAGGACAAGAGAGGTCCTTCTCCCTGGCTTTGGCACACCATGCCTGCAGGGTAGAGGGCTCGATGTTTGTGCATGACGAGGAGCATGTGCCCTGCTTGCTGCCCCATAAACCCATGTGCTGGTTGTAGCTGGGAGCCCAGGGATTGCCCTGTTGTGCCTGTCCCTGTCCCATGCCACGTCTCCACTGCAAGGAAATCAGCTGAATTAGTGCAGACAGTAGTGTTTGCTGCGGTTCATGCCAGCGATGCCGCGCTGCTATGGGGAGCGGGTCTCCTTAAGTGGCAGCGCATTTGTCAGTGCTCCTAGCTGGTATGATGGGGGAGTGGTGCTTGTCGAGAGGCTCCTGCAAACACAGGGGAATACAATCGTTTTAACTCCAACCTCATAAACTGCGACACAGAGAGGACCCTGCAGTCATTCTTGGTTGTGGTTGTGGCTGCAGATGCGTTTTTTGTTGCTGTTTGCTCTTCGCCTGCAGAAAAAAACCCTGTTCTCCCTAAAAGTCATTCAGTAACTCTCATGTTGAACATTTTACTCATCTATTTGTAGCTGAGTGGAACACAGGAGTTTTCCTTCTCAGTCTCTCTCTTATTTTTTGTATGTTCCATTCCCACAAACAGAAGATGGTGGCTTTCCATTTTTAAATCAACCTCCAACACAGATCTAATTAATGCCAACACTACAATTCAGTTCCAAGTCTGCAGCCAGGCTCCAAAGCCTCAGCCCTAATCTTTCGCCTATTCTCTAGGTGAACCTGCCTTGGCTGAGTATACTAGTCTGTGTGGTATTAAACACTAATGGGCTATATTTATCTCCCCCTGCCCATTTCTCCCCATCTCTGTATGTGTTTACAGGTTCTTGGCTGGGTTTTTCAGTGGCCAGGCTCGGTGACCTTGTCTGCTGTCAACTAGCCTGGCTGCTTGTTTTCCATATTCCCTGACCATTTCAGCTGCTCCCCGCTGTCAGCCTTGGCAGGTTCCTCCCCAGCGAAACACAGAGTTCACCCACTTTTGCTCCGTAAAACACCTACAACCATTTATTTTATCACGGCTTGGGGAAGAAAGACTTGGGACCAATGCATGGTTTGGAAGGACATCGAGAGTGCATGTGCAGGCTCGCAGCTTTCTGGTGTCTGAATGTCACCCAGCTGCTCGGAGCAAGAGATGCTTCCCCAGAAAGGTTTCTGCTGAGCTCAGTGCTCTGCACAAAGCAGGTCTTTATGGTTTCCCACGTCTTGTCTGGCAATCCGGGGAGGGGGGGGAGGTGGGGAAAGAGTATTCAGGATTTTACTCATTTTATGTTTATTTTAGATAATTTTAGAAGGTGGGGAGGGAGACTGGCTAACCCATTTCTTTGCCCTAAATATCTTCAGGTGCTTTTTTCTAGCCCCAAACTTCACTTTTTTTAGCTTATAAACTCACATTGAGTTTATATGTGTATATATATATATATATATGAGTTTATTCACTTGAGTTTTGAGCTGTTTTCTGTTGCCCCCAGTTGGCTGAAACCTGACATGGGAAAAAAGGCTAAGCACAAGACACAGATTAAGAAGAAAACATTGAATCCTGAGTTTAATGAGGTAAGGAGTAATGAGGTAAGGAGAGATCTAATTTTTATATTATTAAATCAACTTAGCCAATTACTGTGTTGTGCAGAGGAGGTGGAAGTCAAACTCCCTGAGGTTTGGTTCCTTGCTCCTTTTCCCTTTCTGCACCCAGGAATATTTTAGGAATGACTTTACCACGGGAGATTCCACCAGTTCAGTGCCGGGCAGCACCGGTGCACACCAAAAACCTCCCTGCTGCAAACTCCGTGCTGCCCTGGACAAGGGGGTATGGGTGGGACAAGCATCCTGAGGGGGTCCCACGGCTTGTGCTGCCTTGATGGGACACCTGCAAAATGCTCGCTTAGATACAAGGGGTGAGCTCAGCTTATGGGTTTGCGCAGCATGTGGTGATCCTGGGAGGAGAGGTGCTGCAGGGAAGGGGTATTTGCTCTTCATTAGTGTATTTTAAATGTCATCTCATTGGATTTTGAATCCAGGCTATACAGAGAGATCATTTGCAATTTCTTTACTGCAGTTTTCTGTGTGTATTTCCCTGGGACACTTGGGGTGACATGGGTGTTCTCCTTTTGCAGGAGTTCTTCTATGATATAAAACACAGCGATCTGGCCAAGAAGTCACTGGACATTTCTGTCTGGGATTACGACATTGGAAAATCAAATGATTACATTGGTGAGCTGCAAGTCTCTGTGCTCTGGGGTGTGGTTTTGATGCCCAATATAGTGTTTGCTGTATGGGAGGGACACGTAGGTTGCCTGCCCTTTAAGGAGCCCCAAGCTGAGCTTTGAGGTAGAACTGTGCAAGTTGGTTGGGCGCTTGTATCGGGCCATCAAATGGCTGATCTAGCATTGGAACCCACTGCACTGCCCCATCTCCAGCATCCCGTGGGGTCTTCTGTGCAGGCAGAGCATCTCTAGTTGTTTCCATGAGATTTTAAAGCCAGGAGGTGGAAAAGAAATGCTTGCAAATGTGGGGTCTGTCCCCATGGAAGCAATTTACTGGAACATCAGCATCATCTCTGACTACGATGTCTCTTCTCCCTTTCTTCCAGGTGGCTGTCAGCTCGGCATTACGGCTAAAGGGGAGCGTTTGAAACACTGGTATGAATGTTTGAAGAACAAGGACAAGAAGATTGAACGCTGGCACACCCTCCAAAATGAGAACCACGTTGCCAGTGATTAAAGGGAGCCGCTGCCTGAACCTCCCCAAAAGGCCCATCCTCTGCCAAGCCCCTGTAGATCTCTGATGTCCGTCTTCCAGCGCAGTCATGCCTTGCTACTTGCCTCTGGTCCTGGGGCAGCGATGCTGTTCTGCCTCCTCCAGGCATCCCCTGTGCCCTGTCCTCACCTCCACCTGAAAACTAACTCGGATCTTTTGTATTCACTTCCTTTGATTTTTTTTGGGGGGGTCATTGAATTATCCTGGTGTGTAATTTTGTCAAGCAATAGTTACCCTCTGACTGTTCCTCTTTCTCACTAGTCTCACGCGCGCCGTGATAGCCTTCCTGTTGTGTGTGTGATGCTCTGTGTTCCTCCAGTCTCCACTTGTGTAGCTCATCCCATCACCACCAGCTCGTGGCTCCTTTTTCTCCCAGCGGGATGCGTGGCCACCAGCCCGGCTGCGCTCTCGTCCGGCATAGGGGCAGGTTGAGCGCTGGTGTCGGAGCATCGGCCAGTTCTGCTTGTGTGATATCAATACCTCAGTTGCAATAATGAAAAAGCTGTTTGGCTTTGGTGTGGGTCATAACCGTAGCCTGGTACCTGTGTTGTTGTGATTAGGCTAAAGCCTGTGTCACTGATGTAATCCTGCAAGTCCTGCTTGAGCTTTAGTTCTGACTTGGTACGTTTGAGCAATATTGTGGTACATCCTTTGCTGAGAAGATCCACCAATAATACAATAACAATAACGAGAAATAGGGAGCCACTCTGTGCTTGCAGGGAAACAGAGATTTGGGTTGGTTTGTGATTGTTTCCAGCTGCCACATGTGGTTCCTTTCGCCCAAGGAACTCACGTGCTCCATTACTGTAGGAGCACACCCATGTCTGAAGCTTGTGACTACCTCCTCTTCACGTCCTAGCTGCGTAGTAGTGACTAGCTGAACCCTGAGGGCAGTCCCTGGGCCCTCCTCAGACTATCTTTTCCATTGCCGACCATTTGCCCTGCCACATGCAGGAGGGAAGCCAAGGGAAAAGATACTTTCCACCAACTAGCTGATGTGTGCAAGGATTATTGCTTTAAAATACCACAAATACTGAAATTAGCCGGAACAGTTAGAGGTCTTCCGACTTTGGAGTTTTTTTGTTCGCAAACCTGCACAGGAACCATTGTCTTCAACCTGCGCTTTAATGTTTGTCTGGAGGTGTTTGGTTTGCTCTCGGTAGCAGGAGAGTCACGACACTTTCAGGCTGATGCTGATTGGGTTTGGTACCATTCGCTGTCTCTGGACAACCTCAAGCATAGCAATGTTGATAGCAGCACGACAAGCACTGCTGGGATATACTGTTGGTCAGCTACACACTGCGCATGTTGTATGAAACCTGAACCCCAGCCCCTTCGGTTCACGCTTGTCGTCCCACGACTTTCCCTTGCAACCCGCTGCTGTAGTCTGCTGGCGTGCTGTTGTGTGGCGTGTTCTCAATTCAGCTGTACTGCAGAGCTGTTCCTTTTGAATTGGATGAGTTATTTTCTTCGTGATTATTTCTTCCTCCCGCCCCCCACTCCC
>VZTL01067178.1:8964-37749 GCA_013400535.1 Scopus umbretta | reverse complement strand
ATTTTCAACCGTTTTGGATTTGCAGCCCCCCTAAGCATTTCCCAGCTGAGGAATTTAAGCCAACTGACAAGGATCATTAGTCAGAGTTACTCTTCATGGACCTCTCAGAAGTAAACTAGAAACCTCAAAAGCCTTAGGTGGATAACCCTGATTCTATAGAATAGATATTTACATAACACCATTGATGTCTCAGGTGTCATCAGTCTCTAGCTGGATGAAACAGTCAATAAGAAACTTGGCAGAAAATTCACAATGAGATTGTTCTGGGCATTAGGAAGCCAGATCCATGGCTGGATCTATTTTGTGTCCCTCTGGGCTGAGATAGACTTTCCGGGGCAGGGGGGGCATTCTCTCATTCAGGAGGACAGATTTGATCCAAGCATCATTTACACCCTGTGAGGGTGGAGAAGGAGGAGTTAGCCCAGCCTCTACAATCTCTCATAGTCATGAGAGACAACATGGGAGGCTAACTTAATTAGATCCTGTCCCCACACTGGATGGTTACCTCTTGGGCTTGATTACAGTTTATTTTGCAGCTAAAATAGTATTGGAGGCCTATTCTCTTGGGTTCCTCACTGACAAACAACTACACTTTCCTGAATCATACTGACTTAGTGTGTGTTTCCAGTCACTCCTTGTAGGCACCACTTAATGTGCAAGCTATGACTTGCATAACACTTAGGGGCTCAATTTCCAGAGGTACCTTTGCCCTACGGAAATCATCCGGACCATAGCATATTGCTCAGTTTTCCCATCATTTCTTAAATAAATATAAGAAAACTATATAGTCATGCATAGAGACTCAGCATTTCTGCAATGTTCAAATGGCAGTCGGATTTGCTACGTCTTATAAATTGAAGAGCTTTTACCCAGTCAAAACCTCAAAGCTGAAGTTTTGAGAAAGATCACGTACAACAATTTGATATGGGTTCTGCACAGTTAAGAAGTTTAAGGGCATATGGGTGTATGGAGTTGTGTTGGTTTAATTTACAGTATGACCTAGTTTTATCAAACTAATTATGGTTTCTGTGATGGTTTACATCTCCTTTACTTCATTTAAGATTAAATTTCTAAGTGACTGATTTAGGCTGGAATATGATAAAACAATTTCAAAGTAGAAAAAATGTCTTGAGGTGGTAGGAAAGAGCACTTTAGCTTATAGCTGTCTTAGTTACACTAGAGTAATTTGTGTGTAGACTAATCCTGGGAAGTTTTTAAAAGCCGTTCCTTTCTGGATACCATGCACCAGTGATGAAGGAGGAAAGTTGCCCTCCTCCCATGTTCTGAATGGTCTTATGAGGTGTTAATGAAGCATTTCATCCTTTAATGGGACCACTGGGATTGCAGTTGTCTATATTTTATTTTAATTGTTGTTCATTTTCCAGGGATCAATACCTAGTTCCTAGAAAAGATGCAAAAAATTCCAGTAATGTAAGGCAGATAATTACTATGTATCTCGAGGACTGATATGTAGGTAATGTAATCCACTCTGCAATGTGAGCCAATTTAAAAATCTCCAGAACATTGATCTTCCTTTTCAAGATGCAGAGCAGGAAGAAAAATCATGTTGTGTAACAGAAACTGTCAAGACAGAAGAGGGGCCCAATAACTTATCACATATGTGTTTTGGACTGGTCAGTCATTTAACAACACAGCTTCAGTGGTGCTCTGGCAAGTGAGATAAAAAGCCAGCACACAGGGCAATCGGAGAGGTCACTGATACCTCAGAAGCTGATGCCAGGGTTTGTTGCCACCAACTCTGCTTGACTTTCTCCAGAAGAGACTTTGTGTTTAACACAAGCAGCAAGTGTACCAAAGACAGCATTTGGCAAGACTTTGCCTTGATTGGTTTGGTAAACAGCTGCCATTACTTGAGGGCTTGGCGTGAACAAAAGCTGCAGGATTTAAGCACTTTACAGTGCACTTGTTGCACATTTTATATATTTTCTGTGCTGTAGTGGTCTGGTTTTAATTATCTGGATATCTTCTTTTTTATTTTTACCTGTCTCAGGAGTGACAGTGAGACGCCATTAGAACAGAAACCAGAAAGTGCTGTGGGAAAAGCCATGATTTCCATGTCTCATTGCTGAGTCCTGTCCCCAGACCAGGTTCATCTCTATCATCTGGCTCTGTGAACTTTCCAGTGTCATATGGCAAAAGTGCTTTTCCTTTCCTACCTCAAACCATCTGGAAGAACTCTTCTCAGCTGCTATGTAAAACATAGTAGTGCAGGCTGGAAATTTTCAGACGGACTTTTTTCCTCATCAGACACTTGCCAATTGAGTGAAAAAGAAGCACCCCAATCTGCTGGAATTCCTGTGCAAGTCCACCAGGTATCCAAAGAAACCTTCCTTACCACCCGTGTTTAAACCCTGCCTGGTTTTCTGCTGGGCTGGCACCTCAGAAGGCCTTCTGGCATCCCTGGCAATGCTTTGCTTGGCAGCAGCTCTATTTTAGAATTGTTTTTATTAAAAATTATGGCACATACCCCAGAATGAGAATTTCAGAATGATGGTACTGCACTGATGTGATGGCTGTGTTTCCATAACTCCCGTAATGTGATCCTTGTATGTGTAGTTGGTAAAATTCTTTGTAAAGATTTTCCCCTGTCACTTGGAGATTTCAGAGCCAGACACATTATTTTCCTGCATCATTTATTGTAACATTAATTGCTTGATTATAGCTGACGATATGCTGGATACTGCTCTACATACAGCAAGACACAGGAGCTTGTAAGGTATGAAATGAAAATGCGTGTTGTATTGAGTCGGTATGGAATACATAAAAGAGATATGGTCTGCTCCTCTACACTGGCATGAGAAATAATCTGGGTAAGATGAACTGAAAGGAAGTTATCCCCCATATTTCTGGATGACAGATGAAATAGTGGTGTTGTCTATGGTCTTTTAAAAGGTGGCTGGGAAAGACTCAAAGCTTTTCTCCAGCCAAACTGAGCTTGCAGTGACAACCTGCCATTCAGGAGAGAGGTCAGAGAGAGTTTGGACCACAGCAGGTTTTGAACAGAAGGGTGGATCTGTGAATTGTGATCATGAGGGCATGTGGGTTTGGGTGGAGTCCAGGGTATAAAAGCCTGAAGGGAGGAGACCTAATACAGGTTCAGTAAGATCCCATCCCGGCTTTCCCCAAAAAAGGCAGGAGTCCCACCCCAGGACAATGCTCTGCATCATTTCTCTCCTCTATTGCTTCTAGCAAGATAAGATCTGCTCCTGCTTCTCTGCAGGAGCTATATGCAATATGGCATCTCTTGCAGGCCCAGAGATGGTTCCTCATTTTTGCCTGTGAAAATCAGATAGTTGTGCCCCATTGTAATGGAAACAGCAAAGCGCTTACAGTGCTCCACTAGCCATCCAAGCCCGAGAGGCAAGCTGGCAACTTCCCTCTGACATTTAAAAAAAAATTCCCTGTATTTTTGCTGCTAAATGATCCTATGGACAGAAGCACTGAGACCATTCTCCCTGTCAATTCCAGGGACGGGTGTTTCTGAGAGAGACAATTAATCTCTAGTGATTACAGTTTTTTTCCTAACCAATAATTGTAAGGCAATTAAGTTTGGGGAGGGGAGAACAGGGTGGCAGCATGGGTGGCTGGGGAAGGGGACTGTCAGCCCCAGTGCCTGGCAATGTTAAGCTGCTGCTACATCACCTGTGAGTTTCAGTTACCAAAGCACTATATTTTGATACACGGTAATTATGCTTCCATCTCGGTTTCTGTCCCTTTCATTTGTCGCTGCCATTGAATTTCAGGCATTATGTGTCACGGTTGAGAAAGACTTGAGAAATCCATTAAAAGCTTCCACAAAGAGAGCAATTTTTCAGACAAATGTACAAAGAAGAAACTGGTCCCCTCCAATGATTAATACCAGTAACTATTCATCAAGTCAGGTGCCAGGCTTTGCAGTAGGATAGGAGCATTAAAAGCTGTGATGAGTAAGGTCTTCTAGCCCTGAACCTAGAAACTAAATACATCAGCAAATGCACAAGCAGCAGCTAGCAGAAATACAACATTAGTTTTAGTCACTGTACTGTTAAAACATGTATTTTCACTGGCAGGCTGCAATTGCCAAACCTTCATAAATCTTTCCATGGAGCCAGTACCGTAAGCAGCACTGGTTTAGCTTTAATCCTTTGGGTTTTTGTAATCTTTCACCCTCAGGGGGATTCAGATGACCCCACACCCAGACTGTGCCTGGCTGTTGCAGTGAGAGTTTTGGATGAAACCACCTGAGTGCTTTAGTCAGCCTGATGTGTAACCAAGCTGTGATAACTTCTAGCTATAAATTAGGTACTGGTGGTGAATATTTAATCCACTGGTTGAGATACAGTACAGAGATCAGGAGTTTATTGCAGTCATGCTTGAGCAGAGCTGGTTCAGCAGCTCAGGCTGTAGTTTGCACTGCGAGCTGGAGAGTGGCACTGGTTTGATGCATGGTGTGTCACTAGGCAGCACAGTGACCCCCCCAGTATTCAAACAGAAATCCCCCTCCTTGAAATCTCACTTCTTGGCTCTGTCTACAGGACTTAATTTTATACCGCATGAAATGATGCCCCAGATCTCCAATGCAGAGAGTATCTGTTAGGTCAGAGCTCTGTCTATTTTATCACAGGAGCTGGAGAACAGACTTTTCGACTATGGCTTGGATAAGTGATCTATTTGATGAAACGTTCTGAGTACATATGCTGTGGGGTTTTCTACCTTTCAGTCTCCTTACCAGAAAAAGGAGCCACAGGGAATGAAACACCTCTGGCACCCTACCAGCCTCTACTCCCAAGCCTCCTGCTCTGATCCCACATAAGCCAAATTCTTCTTGAAGTTAAACTTGGGTAATTCC
Organism: Scopus umbretta; assembly: GCA_013400535.1. Taxonomy (NCBI): domain Eukaryota; kingdom Metazoa; phylum Chordata; class Aves; order Pelecaniformes; family Scopidae; genus Scopus; species Scopus umbretta. Next base: position 32,900 of record VZTL01067178.1, on the reverse strand, counting down.
ATTGAAATGAATACGATTTTTACAGTGTGATCAGGAAGAAAACTTGTAATGCAAGTTTTTTAAGATATACTTACTTCGTTCTCCTTTTTTTTTGCTGGCAAAAGATGTATTTAGAGCATTCTCCTTCCTTCTTGCTCTCTTGTGGGTGTACTTCTCATGAAACTTTCCATTGTTGGAAGTGTCTGTAAAAAAAACATAAAAAGAGACAAGCTGAATGACATATTTTTTTTCTTAAAAGCTTTCCTCTGCAGAAGAGCTTGCAAGAATTGGAGAGAGCATGGGAATTTGATGCTGTCTTTAGACACACGTAATTCTAAGGTGAAGGTATGGGTGCCTTTAGGATGTCAGCCTAAAAATGAATGGTATTTCTATCAGAGTACCAAAGGGAATATTAACTGTTCCCTAGTGGTGGAGACCTAAGATACAGAGAAATGATACACCCCTAGTCTCACACACGTACACATATACACAGAGTCACGGAAAGTTTTGCTCACCAAGCCATGGACTAGTATATTGGCCACTGGCAAGTCCTTATTTGTGGTTCGTCTGCTGCTAATAGGGGTAAACCAAAATACCAATTTCCATCCAGAAGTCTGTAGCAAGCCAGTGTTAATCTTGAGTTAAAATGCTGTATTTGATCTCTAATTACAAAGAAGGGTTTGACATCATATTGATCCAAAACATCTCACCAGCAGAAGATACCTTGCGCAGAGACTAGGTCTACATTACCCCCAGCATGAACCATCACCTCCCAGTAGTTTCTATTTAGTTGATTATAATGACAGCAGCAGGAAATTCAGATGGCTATCATCATGTGAATTCCCATATAGGATCCTGCACGGGTTTGCTGAAGGCTGTAATGTGGCAATCACACTGTTATCAGAGCCTAAAGTAACTAAGCACGGTAGAAGGAAGAAGAAAGTAATTACTCATGAAACAAACCAGCAAGGACAGGGAAGTTCCGCACCCCTGTTAGACTCCCATATTCATTAGATAATTTCTCTTTTTTATTGTTAATTTTATTTCAGGGTTTTACAGCTCTCTAAGTGCACAATATTGAACATGTAATGGTTCATTTAATTTAGAATAAAATCTATAATTCACTGACATGTAACCAAGTCTCAGAACTATCATCCTGCAGCAAAGTCAATCTTTCCTTGCTGTCTGGTGTTTGAGAGCTACAAACCACAGGCAATCATCAGCTTTCTTGATTGTTATTCTTAACAGAAAAAGGAAGGACTTGGGAAGATACTGCTTTCAGGAAAAGCAAACTCCATCTCTTTCCTTAAAATGTTGTGCCAGTATATCTTTCTTTTACTTCTCAAAATTTGCCTCTAAACCCATTTTTTTTTAAAAAGGGTCTAAGGGTATTTCTCCATAGTCTGACCTCAACTTGACACTGTGTTTAATAGACAAAGCTCAATAGAGAGTAGAAACAGCTCATTTTTTAGAAAAGTTTATCCTCTCTTCCTTGATGTAAGTACAGTGGGGCATATCTTCTGCAGCTGAGCCAGGCTTTAACATGAGACTTCTCTCACTAAGAAAGTTTGCCTCTGGCTGTCTCCTTTGCTTTCTACCTGGTGCTGACCTGTTCTGTGTTCTTCTAGAAACATAACTCTTCATACTCCTCAGTGTTCATCTGTGAAATTCTTTCCAAAAAAAGGGTATTAAGAGGATGCTACGGTTGTATAGTCAAGTGCTCCATGTGTAAGATATGCACTGAATTCAGTTTGCCTAACCAGTCTTAATTCAGTCCCTTTATACACATGAATTTTGAATAAGTAAAAAACGCTTCTTTCCCCCTAAAGGGTCTGACCTGAAGGGGGTCTTATGAGGAAAAGCATTCAGCAGCTTCACTATGAACATCACCTCTAATTCTGCCTGTAATGAGAGTGTCACTATTCTCCAGATAAAATGCTGTGGTATCTTTGTGAAGCATTAGATATGAGCTGTCATTACTGCGTAGACATGCAGTGTTATTACTGTATCAGAATATGTTTCTTGTTCTACCATCTATAACCCTCCATTCAATATTTCACTGGATCTCCAGGGAGGGCCCCTTTCAGGCTGAGACAGAGACTCTACGCCAGCAGAGCAGCACTAATTAGGAAATGACAAATGTTTGCTGTGGACCTCCAAAGATGGTTGTGATCCTGGATCCCAGCTGTCTTCCAGGATGACCAATTTATTTAGGCTGACTCACATAATTAAATGCATGAGTAAAATTCTCCTCACTCAGCCTCTATTCTTTCCTTGTGTGACTGCAGATCTCTGAACTTTTCTTGCATTTTGTTGTTCAAGGATTATCTATTTTCTTCACTTAGGAAGCATGAAGTTAAGTCAACTGAATATTTGGTCTCTTCCAGAGATTACAAAGGGGATCTGTCCTTCAAAATACCAGTAGATGTTCACTAACAATGGTGGAAAATGCTCAGCCACATGTAGGAGACACTCCATAAGCAGGTCAAAGGATCAAAGTATTTGATCTAAATAGGACAGCCAGTGAGTCCATGCCCAATGCTTTGGGCAGATTAGCTCTTGCTTTGAAGAACACAGCCTGAACAGCTGCCTGTAACATCAAGGAAACAGTTCCATGGTCATAAAATATAACCTTGCTGCTTCTCTGTCTAGCAGTCCTCTTTCCACCCTAGGAACTGATGCTGCCTCCATTTTAAAGATAGTGAATCAACAGGGAAGTAGCCTCAGTCCCAGCAAGCGGCTGTGAACATTGCTGGGATGGCATCATCAGGACTGTGTCCAGTCTATGTGGGGTCCCAGCCTAGAACTGGAAGTATTTCCTTAGGGAAGAGGAGTAATATTCCACCCTCAACCTCTCTCCGGAGCACTAACGAGCATACCAGTGCACCTGTGGGGTTTGGGTACATCTCGCGGCCAAGAGCTACTCAAACTCTCGTTTTCTTACAAGGCACCAGATAAATTTTGCCTATTGATTTGCAGCAGACTCTGAAGAGGGTGGCTGCAGAAAGCTCCTCATGTCTACTGCCAACCCACTAGCAGCCCATTGCTCTGCAAATCTTTGTGTCATGCACCACACCAGCCATGTATGCACCAAGGATCATACTTGGACATTGCTGGGTTAATTTCAGATAATGAAGATGCTTGAGAAGACCCTGTAAATAGTTTACAGAAAAAAAAGAAAGAAGGGAACTGAGTTTTCCAAATAAAATAGCCACATAAGGGAATAAAATTGTTCATTATTTCAGGTCAAACCTTTATACAAGTTTATGCACTTATTTTGCCTCACAGAATCTTTTCAAGCATCATCAGTTCTCATCTGACAGGTGGCACATTTCTACCGGTGCTGAAAAGCCCCTCCCAACTGCACCAAAGCATTCAGCGTTCACAGACCGTAACTGGTCTTAACACTGCACTCTCCACCCACATCCAGTACTCCTGCTAGTCATCAGCTCCTGATCATTTTTCTTTGCTGCTGCTGGTGTGTTCACATTTCTTCTCCAGAGGTACCACAGCATCCATGGGCAGCAGGTACCGGTCTGAGCTGAAGTGTTCTGGAGGCAGGTCTGGGGGACCAGCCTGTGTCCCTGCAGACACCACACAGTGACTGGCAGCAGTGAGGGTTTCAGCTTCCCAGCCTGAAGGAGGCTCAGCTGAAAGTCCCCTGCGTCCACTTGCCATGAGCACCCTGCAGATTTGCTCGCTTCCTGGTGACAAGCAAAAACTGATGAGAGCAGCGCTCAGGTTTTCCAAGCTGCAACCTTCCTCCTCCCTGTGAAAGTCACTGCCTAGTTCTTATGATCAGATGGACTTCAATGTCCTGACACATCCCTTCTAGCAAAGAAAAATGCTTAATATACAAAACTCCTACACCAGCATTTTGAGAACATTTTCCAATAAAATAAATCAAATAAAAATGGAGGGAAATTTCCAACTGATAAAATTGGCCCAGCCTGTCAGTGCTGCTGCCCTAAAACAATCAGTCATACCTAGAAGCTAAGCTTCCATGAAAGGCAATTGCATCTTCATGTTGGTAATGCTTTTTGTCATTGCAGTATGTCTTTAAGGTACCTCCGGCCCAAGTGTGGCTAGTTTAACATAATCTCTTCTGATAGTAAATAGGAATTTTAGCTGTAGTCAAAAAGGCTTGACAGTGTTGCTTTCATCTTTGTACCATCCATGCTAAGGATATAAGCAGAAAAATATCACGAACAATACATCAGCTGGCTTATATTGTCACAAAGAATTCGGAAAAGACACTGCCACTTTCTGATGACACCATCATTAAATTCAGGTACCCTGGAGCATGATTAGTGCAAACACAGACAAGACAACATTGAGGATAACAAAGTGAACTAGCAATATCTACTCTTTGAGTAATTCCGAGTCATCACTGGTTATCTGGTGTGTGATCAAGGAAGGAAAGAAGCAAAGCCAAGTTGGTTTATGCTCCAGATGCAACATACGCTGCCAAATTCAGGCTAGTGTGACTACATTGTCCTCAGAACTGACTACAATGGCTCTACATCAAGGAAGGATTTGGATCTGTGTGTTGAGAAACTAGTGCTTGCCAAAAGGAAACAGGATAAAAACTGGGAAAGGCATTATTTTGATTCGTTTGGTGATGTGACATTTTATAAGTTCCCTTGGAAACAGTTTGGTGTTTGACATCTGATGCTTTCTAAATACGTCACTGTGTGTGTAGCATTTTGAGAGAGAACCTGTAATCATCACGACCTCTTTAATGCACCACAATGAGATCTGACTGTAGCAATAAATCATAACTCATCCTATTCTATTCTCATTGATTTTGGTGGAATAAGGACTCAGCCCAAAGGAATAAAACCACATGAATTGTTTATTAGCTTCCCATCACCTCTTTCGCAATTCATTACTACTTTGCTTTCTCCTTTGATGACTGGCCATGGAAGGTAATTCAGTAAAAAATTCTGGTGAAGTATTCACGTTCTTCTTGTTATATGTGAGAAAACTGTTAGTGTTTCATCTGCAAGGAGATTAACAGGGGTTAAATCTTACCAGATATGTAGGCAACATGATACTGGCTTTGTCTTCTGATTGGCTGTGAATAATGTATAATTTCTTACTTTCAGGTACAAATATTTCCAGCTGTGTCAAAATCTATTTGCTGGGAGGCTCGATGTGTATGTAGTGCTCCAGGGGCATAGACCATGAAATGGCATAGCTTCTGCTCATATTAACTTTTCCTGGGCATCTTTAGTCTAACTCTGCCATCCATATCACAGCTCTGTACTCAGATATTTTGGGGAACTGTTGAGGAAATATCAGGGTGCAATAACAGAATTCTGCTTCTGAAATAATTTTCACAGTGGCGAGGAGTGATGCAGCTGGCTGAGCTAAAAGTGATGGCTGCCACAATGAACTAACTTTAATTTCCTAAGCAATTTTTTTTTTTCTTCTTCCAGTTTACTGGACTTAATACTCTGGCACAGAAAATGGATTATTGGAAAATGGTCTCTGGCAACCAATGAGGATGCGGAATGCATTTGATTAGGTTTCTATTTAAGGAAGGATATTCTTTGGGAAAGGAAGTCTCACTCCTAGTTAGAGAGTATGATACAAGCTTATCAGCTGAGGGGAGGTTTAGATAACATTTCAACTAAACAGCTGCTAGTGGTACGATGACCCCGATTTTAAATGAATAATTGTCACATCCAGCTTAGATGTAAAAATGGGCAAAACCAGACTCAAAAGGCATGGCAAAGGAAATCTCATTTTGGTTTTAATTGGGGAGCAGCAAGAAGACATGTGCTGTTGCTTGGATCTCACTGAATCAGAAAGACTTCAAACATGGGCATGAAGAAGCAGCAACGGCACCAGTTTTGTGCAAACCTGTGTCTCCTGGATGGGGAAGGAGAAAAGAGGTGTCTGGTACTTCTCTCCCCCCATTTCCTACAGCCTGCCACAGACCCTGTTCTCTGCCTGTCAAGATAGAAACCATTTAGCTCAAATGAAAATGAAGCTTTAAGAGGTGAGCATAGTGTCTTTGCTTATCAGTTGTCACCCCAGATCTGCACCATGGGAATGTCTCCATCAGGGCGCAATATGTCTCACAGAGCCTATGATTCACCAGAAACTAAATGGACATGAGGAGTACCCTAAAAGTATCCCATTTAGCTCAGGTGTAAAGCAGCAGGCAAGAGGTTGATAGGAACGTTTTCAAAGCAGAGCAGAAGATTTAGTGGTGGAACTTCTGTTGACATTAAATCCTAGACATTACTTCGAAAATTTACCACCTAAGTGCTACCTTAAATCTATAACATAGTAATGGTATTAAACAAGGCAGGGACATTAAAGCACTGGCTTAAATCTTGGATTGCCATAGTGCTATTAAATAGGATGATAGCAAATCTAGCGCTTGATCTTGATTAATTATGTGAGAGGGATATGCTGAACTGACCAATACTGTCATAGGCAAAGTGCTTATTAAAAAGGTTATGCTCTTTTCTTTTCCTTCCTAAATACCTCTTAAATGCTCCATCAGCTCCATCTGAATGGAAAGAGGGGACGTCATTGAGGTTATCTGCAGGTGAGCATTCCCCCTGCAGGCTTTCCTCTACTGCTGGCCATGCCAGGAAAGGAAGACCAATCTTCCTCATACCTACAGATGTTGCAAAGCAAAAGGCATTCCCTGCCCACCAAGAAATGCTTTATATTCTTAAATTGCACCTGTTTTGTAATGTGAGGAGCAGATGCCCATTGTGCTGTTTTTTGCTGGAGAGGGTGAGGGTCAGGAGATGCCTTTTTTTTTGCTGATGGCTCTCCAGCAGTAAATCCTTTTACTTTAAGATGGAGAGATGAAGGTTGAAGAGACAGAGATGAGAAACACTGATGTAAAGGAGCTACCCAGGACCACGGGTAATTCTTCTTGTACCAGCCAGAAATCTGGTGGTTGAGAGAAAAAAGATCAGTGGTCCCAAGTGGCAACCTCACCTTGACTGCATGTTATCTCCTCTGTGGCTCAGCTGGTGTTGGACTTCTGCCTGCAGGGGAGCAAGAAAACTTGTGGGACCCTGCTGAGCACATGGAGATTTGGTGTTCAAGAAAAAAAAAGCTGTATTTGCCCATGTTCAATAGCACTGGTGTCTCTGTGGGCTCCTGAGAAGTAATTTAACCCAAAGGAGGTTTGTGAGCACCCCAGTCACAAAGCTGACCAGAGAGGGTAAAGGCTGCTGCACCACAGGGTTTATCCAGAACTGTTTCTGGCACCTCTGGATCCTCCCAGGTGTTGGAGATCTGGAAGGAGAAGGAAACCAGCCTCATGTTCAACCTACAATGCTGGATAAGCACATTTTTCTTTTTCTATTTTCATTTTTCCTTCTCTCCTTCAAGTTTGTCTGCAGAGAGGATGCCAATATTCTTAGACACGGTTTTCATAAAATAGAGCAGAGTTGCTAAAATGTTTCAACTATTTAGAAAAAGTTAGGGTTTTTTTTTTCTTGAGAAATGCAGTTAGGATTTATTTGAAGCTTCTGAGAAGCTTAATGAACCATGGCTATGCCTGTAGCTTTTTCACATTTGTAAACTTTTGTTGCTAATTAACTTCATTAATAGTACTTAGAGGCACATTGGCCAATATTTACCGAGCGCTGGCATTACTGCAAAGTGCCAACGGACTCAGTGGCTCAGCAAATGGATTCCCTACAAAAAACACTACCAGAGTTGAACTCATCGTGGTCAGATTGTTTCTTCTTTGCAAAAAAAATGAAAGCCTCATTGATACTGTTGTTTAAAAAACCACAATGATGTTAAATGAATGGAAGGAGCTTCCTAATCCTGCTGTGGCTGTTATTGATAGCTGCATCACCACAACGAATTTGCAGCAAACACAGAGAGCTTGCTGCAGGATCACGGCCTGGAGCTGAACGTGGCTGCACCAGAGCAATCCTGTCTCTGCATAGTCATCTCAGTGCTCAAGGGAAGATGCTCCAGAAACATCTGTTCCCAAATGAGCCCACAGACCAAGATGTGCTTGGTGGCACTAAGAGACATCTCTAGGGAGGCTAGCACAGCTCTTGATGCCTGGCCTCTTGTGGTCTGCCTGGATGACTTCAGCATCAGTCTGGCAAAATTTTTGACATCTTGGCATCCACTGGGTGGTCACCAAGTGCATCCTATTTGCACAGTGGGATGGTGGTTTTTAATGAGACCATCCAACAAAAAAATACTTCTTCCCTGACAGCTGAAGAAGGAGTTGCATCAGACTCATCTTTCTGTTACAGCGGTGCCCCTTGGAAATGTTGAGAGGTTTCTTGGGCACAAAAAGCTGAAGTCCAGCATGAAGTCCAGTTAGTTGGACATCACTGCAGCAACTAATTGATCTGTAAAACTGCAGAACTCTATCATCATTACAAGAAAAGTAGCCAGAACTATTTCTCCCAAGGATTTTCACTAATTTATCCCTATTCTTCTTTCTTTTTCTCTTTCTTTGTCATCTTTTACCTTTTTCTTAACCCCTTTTATTTGCAGTACATCCTTCAGGGGACACTGTTGAGCTATCCACTGTAAATCTAAAATATATACATCTAGGTTAGTGTATATATATGAAAATAGATTAGTCTCTTTGACTCATATTTCTAGTCAGTCTGTCCAGAGTATTGTGTTCTATGAAGTGACTTCTACTGAGCAGAAAGATGTTTAAACTGCATTTTCTTTTTAATATCACAAGAGCATTTCTATTGGTTTGATGGTTCTGGGATGCTTCTCTCCAGTCCTTTTGGCTTTTACTCCACTGACAGGATTTCAGTATGTTCTGGAAGCTGCTGGGAAAAAATTTGCTGAAGTCCCCCGAGAGCAGAATCCTCTCCTCCTGGTTTTGCTGCAGCTCTTCTCTCTTTTTTGACATAAGAGTCCAAATCACAAGGGATTGTTAAAATAGTGAGGGCATCTGAAAAGGAGGCGATAGCTTAACAGGCAATGGCCACAGAAGCAAGGAGGTTTATTAAAACTTTCTTGTCTCCACACTATTATCCACAACACCAGATCCTCTTAGGTCTTGTACAAAAAGGAGTAACTCAGGGATTCATTCCCTGAATTTATCCCCTTGCTAAATTTCTCTAAAGAATTATGATTTTTCCTCTTTTATTGCCCATGCAGGTGGGATGTAAGAGAAAGCTAGAAAGAGAGGGAAAATCCTCTTTTTAGATGCCACAGTTTTGAAGCATTGCTGAAGGTCCCCGAGTGCTGTGTGTGCTGATGTGGAGCAGGTCTGGCTCAGCCCCTCACTCTCACATGTTGTTGGCAGATGATAATTTTCATGTGCCCACAAGGACATGCTGACACTGCCCGATGTCCCTTAACACGCTGCTGCCTGTCACTGTAGTTGGGATCATATTCCACTTCTGCGTAAAAAGCAGAATAAGCCTGTGCACAAATGGAAGGTTGGATCTCTGGAAAGCAATATTCCTCCACGGTTTGCATTAGGTATAAACACCCCCTTTTCATTTTTCCTCTTAAATTTTTTCTTCAGGAAAAATGGAAGGGTTTCAGAATTTTTTTTTCCCCTGCATGTGAGACCTCACAGAAAAAAAAGTGTCTGGTACTTATTAATTAATAACTTAAAAGCTCAGATTCATGCTGGTACTTTCATAGATGAGAAGGGAAACATCAGTATTAAATATGGTTTTAAATAATCCAAGACATATGTGGAAGGAAGACAGGAACTTAGGAAATGACAGTGCTTTAATGTAATGTATCAAAATGACTGAAGAAGAGGCCTTATGTAAAAACCAAAAGGAGGAAACACTTGAACTGCCATCTCAGGGCCCTGTTCTGCTCCTGCCTAGTTATCACCAGCCAAACTCCCAGAAAGTGATTCTGCAAATACTCTGTCCAAGGCACCTCATTTCTCTTTGTGTCACTGACTTCAGGAGTCCAGTTCTGCTGCTGACCCTGCTACAAGCAGAACTGGACTACTGCTGTCAATATGAAATGACAAAAAGAGATGAGTTGCTGCAATTACAGGGGCTGGAAGAGGTACTGGATATAAACAGCAGCAAGATGTTTGATGCACTCCTAAGGCATTTCCATCACTGGCCAACCTCTGCGGGCTGTAAACGGGTCTAAGGCTTTGGAATGGTTTAGCCATCTCTAAAGGGCTGTAGGGGTTTTATCCACTTCAGCTCTTTAAGCCTTTAGTGCCAAATCCTGGTCCCTTGTAAGTCTCCAACAAAATCACCAGTGGTTTCAACGGGTGCAGGATCGGGTCCCTGGAGCACTTTAAGTAAGTTAAACCACCCTAAATCCTCGAAGCAGCTTAAGTGATAAGCTACTTGTTCCAGAGTTTTCAGCTCGCAGACCCAGCTTGTAACATGCTCCGGGCAGCTCATCATGTAGTTGACTTGGAGCACACACAGATGCATCTGCTTTAAAACACAGAGATAACGTGATAAGCCTCTGTTATCAAACTCTCCAAGTGTTTTACTTCTAGAGAAAGTGGGACTTCTTGTTATTTTTTTAAGTGTAGAAAACAACAATTTCCAGCAGCTATTAGTTGAGATGCTGTTCCCTCAGCTCAGGAAGGAGATGGTGCTGAAGGCTCTGGGTTCAAACCTTGCTGGTGATGCCACTCACAAATATGTTCCCAACCAGCCTTTGTACCACCAGGAGCACCAGAGACTCTTTAATGTACCCTAGTTTTGAATGACAATCGGAAAATAAAATAGCTGGGAAATACTTTACAAAAACCCTTCTGTAAAAAAGTCCTTTTGCATCTTTGACCCTGTAAGGGATCCTGTGTCCCTCAAACCAAGTGACCTGGAAGCTTCCATGTGAAAAATGCCCTGCAAATCTCCCCTAGCCTTTGCTAACAGCATTGGTGTAATAGATGAGGGAGGGAGACTTCCCCTTCCCTCCCAGTGCAGGTGAGAGAGGTTGAATCGTGAAGCTGCCATCGTCCCAACCTATGAGACAGGTATGCTTCTGTTACAACTAGGACTGTATTTCCAAGGATTTCTTCATTGCTCTCAATAGCACCAAGCTCTCACAAAAAAAGAATGGCAAAGTCATAACTGTTTCAGTATCTTCCCAGCAGGAACTGAGCCTGTAGTGATGAGCTCCCGTTTTCCATGGGAATGGTTGCACTCACATCTCTTCCATCTTGTGCATTAGGAGGGAAACCAGGACCCTCCAGGAAGTCCTCATGGTTCGTGGCAGTTATCAGCCCTGGTTATTAATGTTTCTCTGACAGAGCATCCTCACTTCTGAATTAAGTTTGACATCGAGTATACAGTGGAAGAACTGAATGTCTCGGTGGCCGGTGGGAGACACGTACCTGTCAGTCTGTGGGCGGCAGTGGCATTTGTGGGTCAGAGGTTTTCACTTCATGGGGGGAATTGCTGCTTCTCCCAAACCCTAATTCAACATGACGTGACACCTCTGTCTCTGCGTGTCAGAGGTTTCAAGGGAGCAGCAGCTCTTCCCGATTGTCCCCGAAACATGCAGAGGAGGAGGGAGAGGACAACAGATGCTCACTAGCAACAGTTAGAGACAAAGCCACAAACCTTTCTGAAAGCTGATGATAAACTTCAGTGCCTGCAGGTTAGAGAAAGGTGAGAATCAAAAACATTGCCCTTTTCTCTAAGCCCTGGGAAAGAAAGGGGTGAGGCACTGCAGGGACAAAAGCATATTTCAGTCTGCAGCAGTTCCAGCCACTTTGAAAGTCCTAGCAGGTCACCAAGTGGCTTTTATGCAGGACTGCTGCAAACAGATAAGCATCTTTAAAGGGAAAGGGAGGGAGAGAAGCGGAGGGAGAGAAGCCAGACAAAAATTTCACTGCTTTCCCATCCTTTCATTTGCATGAGAGCACCTGTTTCACACTTGTCTTTTCATCTATTTTTTGCACATCTGCAAATCAAGGCAATTATGGCCAGGCCTAGTCAAGGGGATATTTTAGGGAACTTATTAAGTCTTGCTGAAATCACAGCAGTTTGCTACTTAAAGTATAATAGCAGAGACTGAGATGTTGTCTGAGGCCTTAGCCAAACTGTCTCCCTGGAGATGGATGTCTCCCTTCCCTGCAGGAGATGCAGTGTTCCTGTAGTAATGTGGGAGGCTCTAATGGTGCCCAGCTTACATCTTAAATGAGCTCCAGGAGCAGATATGGGGACTGTAGCTCTCTTTTGGCTACTGCAATATGAAAACTTTGCTGTGTCTGCTATATAACACCATTGCTAAGCACCATCTTAGTATTTCTTCTTTGTCTTCTAGTCCATCTGTCTTCCCCTGCTAATCCAAGCTCCTTTCTTCCTCCAACTCCTAACTTGAAGACAACAGAAATTTTCCTTCCAATTTTGCATACTCTGCTGCCTCTTTCTCTTTCTCCTTTCCTTCCCACCATGCCCATATCCTCCTACCTTTCCCTGCTTCCTGCCCTCCTCTGTCTTCATCAGCCCTTCCCTTCTCAAAATCTCTTGGTTGTCTGTAGATAAATACCAAATACGAATTACAAGTGCAGACCGGAACCCAGGACACCCGTGTCCGATTCCTGCCAGTGTTCATGAACATTTGTGACTCAGCTTCTTCATGACACTTCCTCCCCATCTATAAGCTAAAGCTGGAAAAAAATAAATAGGCATCATGTGTCCCTTGTTTCAGGGCACCATATAAATGCAGGGTATGATTGCCATTAACCTCTTCTGTGAGAAGTTGGACAGGCCAGATTTTCTGGTGGAGGCCCCTGGCTACCCTTCTTGGCTGTCACACATGCCATTCTCATGCAAGATTTTACTGAGTTTGTTTTCCCCTTTTTCCCTGTGCTTGGTGCAGGAGCTGCAGTCCATACAGTATTATTATTAGGCAATAAACAGTGCCAGTGAAGGATTAAAACCCAGGCAGAGCTGCTGGTATTGATTTTTTAAAGCTCTGTAAAGAATTACATGGAGGGTTTTTTTTTAATGGGCATTACTAGGACAACCCAGGTCATCCAGAGGGAATCTTCAAAATACCACACTGCAAGAATGCAAATAGTGAAGCTTTTGCTTTGCAGAGGCTCTTTCGGGGACCCATGCCCTGGGCTGCCTCAGCCAACAGCATTGGTAGGGACAAGGCATTGGCTCCCAGGGTATAATTTCTGTAGTTTCCACCATTATAATGAAAACAAAACTGCTGCCATGCTGGGAAGAGCAGAGAGTGAAGCCTGCAGAGGTGATGCAGGAACAGACTGTGCAGACACTGATAGATGTTAGTAATATTTTCTGCCCTTCTCCCTGGAGGTTCATGTGCTGAACAGCTTCTGGCAGAGCCCTTTCTCCTCTCCTGCCTGCTCTCCAGTCCCAGCACTATCTCCTTTCCTGCCTTCTCACTTTCTTCTTGTCCTCAAGTTACACCATCCCCATTGGCGTGATGTTTACAGCCATCCACTTTCTCACTCTATACGTGCACCCTATCTCCAATTCTCATTAGTCCTTCAGGACAGACAACATCCACTTGACCATCCTCAACAAGTGTACCTATGCTGATGGACTTTGTGCTGGAGCAGACAAGGGACACTCACACCTCTTTACCAGCTCATGCATTGCACCAGGTAGCCTTTCACCACTTAAGCTTTCACAAGGTGATAACCTCCACCAAGAAAATTATAAAGAGCAGGCTCTTTGAGCGGGGGGCTCTTTAACGACTGTAATTTCCACAGCAGTTGTCTAAGTGGGGTGCCTCTTACCATCAGACTCTTGTCCCTCAAAGCTAATTAAAAAAAAGAAAAAAAGACTTTGCATTTTGTTCAGATTAATTTACAGGTATTTTTGTGTGCACAGAGAAATAAAGAAACATTGCAGAAAAATGCCTAAGGCATATATGGGAATTGGAACTCCAACCGTTATTGAAAGTCAGCAAAATTGGTGCCTAAGAGTTGTTTGTGTCTTTGAAAAGCTCTCCTTTTGATTTCAGGAGGAGGCAAAAATGAATGGTTCCTCTTGCATCGAAGTTCCTCAGTGAAGACAGAAGACATACAGCTTTCAATGCACCTTTGTGACTTAGGAACATTCAACTTAAATACTTGAAAAGCAAATTCCTATTTTAACAGGCATCTACACACCTCCAGGCCCAGCTTGGAAAAGTGCTAGGAAGGTGGCTCTGCATATGTAAACCTCTCATCTTGTGTGGCTTTTGGAATTGAAAATTTAATGCACTGGAAAGCAGTGATCCTCTGGGTGTTGGATGTAATCTCCTGGATGCTGTCCTTTACTCTGATAAATGGTAAAAAATAAAAATAAGCTCCTTTGCAGAACAAGATATCTGAAAAGCAGGCCTAAAATGCAGACCACAAGCAATGCCAGTGAGAATTGAAGTCATGCATGTGTGGAGAGAGGAGCAGAAACGCTGGAGCAGTGAACAGGAGCAGCAGAAGCCCCTGCCACCACACAAGAGCTCACTAGAGAAGAAGAGAGACCCAAATGACACATCTGTGACCCAAGACACTTTTAGTTCCTAAGGGTCACTGAAAAAGAAGCCTTTTGTAAAGTGGAGTTAATTAAATTAATCTTGAAATAATCAAAAGAAAAATCACTGCCAACTACGTTGCTTTTACATAAGAAGAAATACTAAATAGTTTTGTAGATTTCATTGGGCCAAGATTTAGCATCCTTTATAGACCCATCTGCCTAAAGGCCTGTATTTTATCTGATCATTTCCATGGCAACAGCTCTGGGATTAGAAAAGGATGAATGTTTAGGAATAGTTGCTGGAATTTCATGGAAGATGATGAGTTGAGGATTACTTCACTACCTACGTGTTACCATGGAAATGTACATTTACAAATTGCATAGGATTTAAAACACCACCATTATTAGTATAAATTTGTGCTGCTTTTCTAAAGAGCTCCAAGAAGAGAAGGTACCTCTCCTGATTCGCACCTTGCTGCCCCACTGAGCTCATACCTGGTGCAGAACTAGAGCGGTGCTGGCTGTGGAAGTGGAAACAGCTGTCAGGTCTTGGACTTTCACTAGACAACCTCCTAAATGAAACCCAGGTAGCGAAAAGGGTTAAGAAATGAGTGTACATCACACAGAGAAAAGCCACTAATCAAATGCACACCCCCAATATATGTATATTCAATGAAATTTAATAATGGATGAATGAGTTTATGAAATACCACGTCTCACTTGATGGTTTGGAAGACCCTTTTCAGTCTTGCAAACCTGAAGTAATTTTTAAGGCTGTTTTCAGTGCTTTAGTGAATTTTTTTTAGTTTAAGTGTGAAACAAATCTACAGTCTTTTCTGTAAACTATTCCATATTGCAGTAACCTTCTACGCCCTACCTCCAAGACTGAAGTAAGACTTGAGACTAAATCTTAGCAAAGCCTTGGAAGATAGACAGTTCACATCTTTGAAGCCCAGAGCAAAAGGCAGCAGAGAAATAATCCCCATCCATACATAAACCATGAAAATTCAGAGGGTCAGATAAATAACTGCTGGAAATTCTTTTATCACAGATGCACCTATTCTTCAGAAGGACCCAGGGAAGCATCTTACTGTACAAAGAACTGCAAATATCGTAATAACATCAAATAGAATGGCATAATAACTCAAAGAAGGATATTGTAGCCAAACTGTGAATTTTGTCTAAAGGGCCCAAAGCACCTTCAAAACAAAAATGAAGATTTGCAGCATCTCAAGAAGGAAGTACTATTAATGTGGTTTTGTATATTGGGAAACTGAGTCCAGAGAAACTACCCCAAAGGTGAGCAGCCTGGCTAAGGATGCAGATCCAGTCTGGCATTATGCCAAACTGACTAGTATTTGCTGGTTATAATTCTTTAATAAGGGATGTGTGTCATAACAATGTATGTGATAGTGATGCAGATGTAAGGATCTCCTTGGGGAAGAAGTGGTGTCCTCTAAGGAGCTGTGCGGCTGAGACCGCTCCAAAAGGAATTCATCAGCACTGACAGACCCATAAACGCCGAGCCTGTATTTAGACTGACATCCTCATTCCCTAAAACTGGGCAATCTACGGCATAGCAAAGTCTTTCTAAGCAAGGCCAAATTCTGTTCATCCAGCCACCACCTTACGTTTTTTTATTTATCATAGCCCTTTATAGATCCTGGGCTTGCTGCAGGTACACCATAATGATGCCAATAGGCTGTGCTGGCTGTCTCAGCAACCTGGAAATGGGATGGAAGGAGAAGAGAGGTTTTCCTGTGGAAGGCAAAAGAGGCACATGGGCTCACACCCCCAGCACAGACATGACCATGCTGCTTTTTTGATATTAGGAACCAGTCCAAACCCAAGGGCATAGTGGCTCTGAGGACATACTGCCCACTTGACCTTCCCATGACAGGGTGTAGTGGCCCAGGTGTGAATTTAGCTGTCTTTTTGGAAGCTGTCATGGTGTAGATCTCATCCCTCCTTTGCACTGGGGAAGAAGAATCATCCTTACTAATGCAGCATCCTTCCAAACCCACCAGTGTGTGGCAGGGAGCCCCCTTGTCCCTAGATTTAGTGACACATTTGGGTGTTGGCAGGTGGCCAGCTTGAGGCCTGGCGTGCTCATGGTGGGCTTGCCGAGGAGCGAAGATGGCAGCTGGTGCTGCGTGGGTGGGGAAACCAGCTCCGAAAGTCGCACGTTGTCACGCCGCTCAGCCTGCCAGCAGCTGATCGTGTTTGCCCAGCCCCAACTTCTGAAGCACGAAGCTTCCCAACAAGCCAGGGGCAAAGAGCCTGGCAGCAAAGTAATATGGGAAAAGTAAAGATTTTTGTGCTCCTCAGAGGCATCCAGGCAGCCATCCCTTGTTATTTCTAAGTTGACTACTGCTGTCCCATGGAGGGCACATGGCAAGATGCTGGGTGCTGAGCAGCTCACAGGGCACC
Organism: Scopus umbretta; assembly: GCA_013400535.1. Taxonomy (NCBI): domain Eukaryota; kingdom Metazoa; phylum Chordata; class Aves; order Pelecaniformes; family Scopidae; genus Scopus; species Scopus umbretta. The sequence goes on along the minus strand of VZTL01067178.1, from coordinate 16,077 downwards.
CTGCTCCCCCTCCTGCACCTGCTTGAGGCCCATCAGCCATACATGCAGCAGCATTGGGGCCAAGGGCTGCACTTGCACCCTACTCTCTCCTTATCAGTGTGATAGGCTCTCAAATTAACATAGATGGTCATAGACAGGTTGTGTTACGCTCAGTGACATGATTTACAACAGTGCTTTTTTTTTTTAAATGCTTTCCTTTCCCACCTCTTTCTGCAGACTTCTTGCTTCCTTAAGCCACATCTGTTCTCTTTTATTTGATTTTTCTTTTTTAAACATCAGACAAACTTCTGGGCTGTGTCTTTCTGGGAGAAAGGCAGGGAGGGGGGGGCAGATCCCCCTGCCCTCCTGGAAGCCCTGCTCCCCTCAGTCAGCCTCCTACAGATTTTCTCAAGCAATTAGAAAATACATGGAGCAGTCAGAGCTGCAAGGAGCATGTGAGGAGGCATGGCATCTTCCCAATGGGGAGAAAAAAAGAGAAGTGAATCAGCTGTTTGAAAAGCCTCCACCCTTTCCTCTGAGATAAGCTCCACCACTGGACATAAAACCAGAGACAAAGAAGGAAAAGAGCCTGGGCAGGATGGGGTTTCTGCTTCTCCCCCCCCCCCCCCCCCCCCCCCCCCCCCCCCCCAGCTCTGACCTTTGGGAACAGCATTTCCAAAGGCTGTGAGCCCCTGGCTGGCTTCACTGCCCCACTTCTGTACACTCAAATACCCTCAGCACACCGGAGCAAGTGTGTTATCCTGGAGCCCAGCCACCAGCACATGGAATACCAAAATGCCACTGCCTCTTTCAAAGCAACTGCACATGCTTGCTCAAAGGTTGTGCAAGATTTCAGGTGTCCAGGGAGAGAGAAGTCGCTGCAGCAATGTGGTTTTGCCTGTGGAAATGGGTGGCTGCCCAGCACCCTGCCACCCACTGCCTGGGGGAAATGGGAGTGAGCTTTAGGACAAGTTACTTGCACACTTCTGAATTGCCAGCTCTATTTTTGGCTGTTGCAAGCTAGAGCAAGTGCCATACAAAAAAGAGACTCATTAAAGCTCAAGCAATGAGATTCTTCTGGTTTTCTTAGCAGATTTTTGACAGTTTTTAGCTGCTGAAATTTAAATATTGCAGGGCAATAAAAAGGCTATTTTGGAGGATAGTGAGGGGGGCAGCCAAGAACTTGAATAGCCTTTTCTTCCAGTCCACAGATAAAACACTTGTAACTTTCCACACACAAGGAAACAAATGGATTTCAAATACCAAAACTGTTGGCTTTAAAAAAAAAACCAAAACAGTGAAGCCAAAACAGGAGGAAGCCAGCCTTAAGGACAAGGGTGCTTCTCTACTAAGAACAGGGGTCTGGGACCAACCCGAACCCAGCCCTGACATCTGCCAAAGACTTCTTGCAATCTTGGGCAAGACCCTTCATCTGTGTGCCACACTGTGTCACTTGTAGCACAGGGACAGTCACCATTTTGCACCCACTGTCTGTGGTGCAGTGGCAACCATCTCTCCCTGCAAACCTACTGCAATGGGAGCTGACCTCAGCGTCATACACACTATGAGACAGTCAATCTTCTCTTAACATACAGGAAAATAAGCAAGTCTCTTTTGAAGCATTTTTCTGTTTGCTTTGCTGATTTGCTTTGTGCAGAAAAAAGCTGGGAAGAAAAAAAATGTTTTCATATGCAGAGAAAGTGATCAAGTACTTCTACGATATTTAACCTTGGGAGATGAAAGAGATCCCTAGTTGTTGTCACCTTCCTTAAGTAGTTATCAGAGCAATTATGTGTGATTTAGTAGTTTGCTCTGTTGCAATGCAATTTTCTATGTTGTCTGACATGATAAATGGAATTGCAGACCTGGCCGACAGCTTCCCTGAATCTGCTGCATGGGACAGGTGAGAAATATTACAGCAGGTTTAAAAAAAGAGCACTGGGTGATACATGGGAATGAGCTGGTTCTTGCAGGTTTCTGTACATGTCCTCAGCAGTGAGCAAATTATCAAGGGGAGGGAGACATTACCCAGAATTAAACAGGAAAAACTGGCTCCATGAGCCTTGAACAGATGGGATCAGGGTGCTGCCTGGGCATAGCAGTTCTCCTTATCTGTCCTTTATTTCAGATAGCGATGACTCTGCCAGGCAGTTCCTGCTGCAGGCAAGATACAAGACATGGGCACTGATCCCACTGTAGGAAGGAGCCACCATCTCTCCAGTGGACACTACTCTGAGAAGTGATTTGTGATAGGCACAAAAAGGGGTTTATGTGGGCCTGATTTTTCTTTTTGTTTAGTTCTTTACAATTTAGGTTTTTAAAAAAATTCCTGAATTCTGTGTTTGTTCCTTTGGAGTCCTCAGGACAGTTGCAAGCTTTCCCCCTCAGCCATAAGGGTAGAAAATATCCTCTCCTCCTCTGAATTTTTTTTTTTTAAGGAGGCAGCATTCTTTCTGTATCCTATAACTCCAGGAGCTGGATTCCACTAAAAATCTCAATACTCAGGATAAAACCGCTGCAGTTTTCCAGCGTTGCCAACCTCAGCCCTACAGAAGGTCCTTGCTGTTGACTGGAGACGTCCAGCAATGCAGGGCAGACAGGGTGGTTTGTTTTTTTTTTTTTGAGGAAGACAAGGAGGCATTTGGCATGAAAGAACAGCCACCTTGAGACTTACAACTGCAAATTTGCTTCTTTTCAAACACAGATCCTGTACATCCCACTGCAGGTTTCCCATACTAGTAACACTCCTACAGATTTTGGATTACTACTGCAAAACACTCACACCACCACAGGCAAGACTCTATAGTGCATTTATCTCAAGGTCCTTTCTATCCATGCAGCCCGTCTTTTCCATTAGCACAGGACAGTGATGTTTTGTCCCTACATGAACACATGTGGCTACAGGAGTTCAGGGATACACAGGCTACTACAGTCCAGGCAATTCTGTGCAGTTCCCTGTTCACTGGTGAAGCATGAAGCCATCTCATAACTAACTCATAAGTGGAAAGTTCCTGTTCAGTTCCTGGGGAGAGGAACAACAGCAAGAGAGGATGTGGGGTGCAACGCACCTCCCAGTAAAGCCAAAACACACTGCAGTTTGCTTTGCAGTGCTACAGGCAAAGTGATGAAGTGAAATGCAGTGATAAGGACTTCCACTGAAATGAATGGCAAAGCTCCTGGTGACATTAGTGATGCTGGATTAAGAGAAAAAAAACAACCAAACAAAAAACTAAAACAACTAAGTCTTGCTTTACCTCCACCCACTTTCTTCCTGTATGGTTCCAAAATAACTGTAGGAAGTAGAAGAAACACGACTTAAAGACAGACTCTTCCTCTTACAACCCAGCTTCCTTCCTTGAACAGTTGGGAGAATTTTCAGTTATACATCTCTATGAGCAGGGGCTTTATCTGAAATTCTCCTATTGTTTGGAAAACCCCACCAAAAAGCCCATGGCCTCTACAGCAGACATCCTGGGTCAGGCAGGTCAGTCAGAGTACAGGATCTTGTTGCTTTAGGCTGCTATTTTATCCAAGAAAGCAGGATGTGAGATTTGCCGTGGCCTTTTACTCTTTTAAGAGAGGCAAGGACTTCAGGCTTTGGTCTCTGCAAGACCACATTCTGGCACAGGAGCTAAGTTTAGCCATGTAACCCAGACAGGCAGAATATCTTCTACTCACGTGACTTGTATCAAGCATACGACCTGTATTATTTGGCTTGCCAGACAGGATAGCCTGATCTTTGCCGAGGACAGCTGCCCAGTGGAAGCACAGCTAGGCTTCATGTGAAGCACAAGGGCGCAGGAGCCGCACAACGCTGATAGTCACAGCTGGAGATTAGCATCCTCCCCAGGGTGCATAAACAGCTCCAGACAGCTCCACTGAAGGAACAACCAAGAGCAGGATTTTGCAACAGAATGAGATTTCAAGGTTGCACCAGTTCAAGGGTTCTTAATGGACCTTTTTTTGAGGTGGAATTTTTCTTATAAGGAAAGCTTATTTAAGCCATTATCTGAGTCATTATTAAAGTGTTTTCTATTACTAAAGATGAAATTTCTGTACCAAAACCCTAGATTTCAGTGAGACATTTTGGGAGAAATGTTGAAAACCCTTAAACAGTGTCTCAATAGAAGACACAGAGAGCACTTCAGCAGGCATGCAGGATTTCAACAGTGATTACAAGGGCTTCCCATTCCTCTTCCAGACAACTAACTCTTTTCTCTATTTATTAATTCTGGTACCAATTCATCCTCCTAGTCAGGCCAGAAGGCATGTTGCAGGGGAGCTGGAGCTGCTCTGAAGGAGCAGGCAGCTGGGGCCAGTGGCTGACTCACAGCTCTGTGCTGGGAATCCCCAGCCTTTATGTCTTCTCCAAGATTGAGCAAATGGTAATTTCCACAGGCAGGTTGAGTTCTCCATAAGTTAAAAAGACAATACATAAGCCGTTCCAGGGGCTCTAATCCACCTGGAAGCGTGAGACCAAGAAGAATTCTACCAGTCAAGTAAAGAGTGCTGTTTCCCATTTTGCAAGGCAATACTGTCCCCTTCTTCTGCATTCTTGTGGGCTTCTCAACCCTGCCAAATGGTCATGGGTACTGCTTCTTTAATTATGTTACATTTACAAATACAAATATGCTGCCAAATGAATTTATGCTTGCAAGCAACATAAAAAGCCCTCCCTGATAAGGTGTAGAAATCAGGAAAACATCACACTACTACAATCATAGCTCTCACTCCAGCCTACTAGGTTATGTGCCCATCTACTCAATATCATAGCCAAGTATAAGTATGCTGTAAACAAAATATCACATTGTTCAAGCTTAAAGCCTCTTGAGGCCATTACCAGCCAGCAACAGTCATGGCAAGCTCCGAGAAAAGCTGGATCATCATAATGTGTGCCCAGAAGAGACAATAAAAGGTTTAGCAAAGGACACCAGAGGGAACTCCGAGTCTTGCTTTTCCAAAGCTGAGGAGTCTCTGGAAGGATCTGCCAGATGTTATTACCCAGAACAATCCTGAATCCCTTGCCTAATTCTGGTAATTACTGTGTCTTGTGATTTATAGGGTATCTCACAGGCTGTGACAGGGCAAGGTCACTTTGGATTGATAATGTACTTCTAATTGCAGCAGTTTGTCACTTGTTGAGGAGTAGCACAGGTCAGCTCATGATAGTAAAGTGTCACTGAATTCAGGTGTTTGTACCTCTTGGAGGTGCCATCTATCTGCCAGCAGAGCCAGGTGCAGGCAATACACTTACCCTGCAGTCATCCACTTCCACCAGCGTCAAGGTGTGCGCACTTGATGGCTGTACACAGGTAGTGGCATCGCCATGCAGCTTGTGGGATGCTGAATGTCCCAGAGGCGCATACACTCGGTGTCACTTTGAAGACAGGTTAGAACAGATGCTGTGCAGTGCCAAATCTCCAGAGGCTCCCCATGCCATTCTCACTCGCCTTTGAAATAACATCTCTGCCTCTTTTTGTGTCCCTCAGTAGAAGCAGGGTTGGAAATAGAGAGTCATATCTAGCCCTGTAGTGGTTTCCCTACATCAAGTCCTCTACCATATGCCTTCTTTGCACATTCCAGATGTGATACTAGCTCTAAGAATACAAACTTAGCCAGAATCTTTGGTCCCTGCTGCCCTGGAGAGTTTGGATCATGTGAGCAATCAGTTAACACACAGACTAAAGGAACAAAAAGCTTTCAGAAAGACCAGAGCTGCAATGAACTGAGATTTATTTGTAGTATCAAGGATATAGTTTACTGTGAAATCAGGGAAACATGGAGAGATAACAGCAAGGCATCTGTCAGTCCTTCCCTAGCTCTGTATAGGAAGAGGGTTATTTCTGCCTTAAAACTGGGGGTTTTGGCTTTGTTCCCAGTTATAGATCACTTCTTGCTGTGGAGCAGAAGCATACAGCCAGAGCCAGCACCCCAGGGACTCCAAGAACAACTCCAAGTTTGTAAGAGTTAAAAAAGCTTTGGTACAAAGATAAATCATCATGGCATTGCTGAGGTGCTGAACAGGCAAACCTGGGAAGAGCAAGGAAGTGGGATTTCTCCTCTTCACATTAATTTTCTAATGATTATTTTTCCTTCCTAGACATACATTGCAAAAAAATAACAAACTGTTCTCACAGCTGAGGCCAGAGCTCAGCCCTCTTATTAAGGACTGATTTGGCTCCTGTTTTATAAAATTTGATCAGCCATGCCTGGAGCTTTAAAAAAAAAAAAACAAACCACATACAAGTCATTTGTCTTTCTAATTTTTCAGGTCACAGCAATTTTTTTTTGCCACCTGGAAACCCTCACTACTTTTTTGTTGTTGCACTGGTGTCATGCTAAAGAAACATGGACAGTGATGGCAAAGAACAGTTATCTGAGCTTTCCACAGCTAGGCAAATCTAATGCCGATTATAGTATTTTGTATCTGTACAATAGTTCACTTGCATGGTATCATTATATCTCCTTGTAATGCTGTAGAGAGGGCTCAAAACTCTTATTCTTCCCTTGGGGTGGATAGAGAAACTGAGTCATGCAAAATAATCACTATTTAGCTCTGTATTCAGCAAGGCATTTAATGGGATGCTTAAGCCATTCTCTGTTTCATAAAGCATTTAAGCATGTCCTATATGGGATAAGTCATCAAGTTGTCAGTTGAAGAATGTATTTTCCAAAGCACTGAGCACTTGGGAGTGTGGCCTTTAAGACCAATTTCATCCTTTTATTTCCATCCTTGTATTTCAGCTGTAGTGAAGTGAATGGGTGAAAGCATAGTAAGCTTAGTTGGGTTTTTCTATTCCAAAGTTTGGGGGCGAGGGGGAACACCACCCAAATTGGGGTCAAAAAAAATCTGGAAGTGAAGCTATAGAAAGAATGCTATCATGTGAGCACAAAGGGCTTTTTCTGATCTGAATGGCAGCGTGAGCTGGTAGATAAACAGGAAAGAAAAAGGAAGGGCAAAACTCCCTTTTACTGGGCTTTAGGCCTAGACAGTTCACTCCAGCCTTCTCTCCTCCTTGTGCTATCAACTCTAGCAGAGGCCATTTCAGAAGTTATACCTTTCAGCAGCCTCATATTCCCTTAATGAACACACCACAGGTTGATGGACCTGTATAGAGTAATAATATTTTCTCC
>VZTL01067174.1:24281-39799 GCA_013400535.1 Scopus umbretta | reverse complement strand
TGTCCTTCTTGTACTGAGGGGACAGTTAGCAGGGGACAAAGCAGGGCAAAGAGCACAGGAACAATTAACCAGTTTGGATGATGCAGGGCGGTGCTTGGGCCCACCCCACACCTTGGACCTGTGCAGTTTACTAGCATGGATGCAGCCAGTGACAGTAGTCGGAGTCACAGACAAAAAGTCATGGCTCTGTATATTTAATATAAATAGAGTTGGATCAGTGGTGAGCAAAAGTCAGAATCTGTGATGCAAATACCATAGAAAGAAAATTAATTTTTGCCTTCCTCCCAGCTAATGCAGTCACACTATAAAACTGTCCTAACAGCATATTCCTACTTAGCACCTATTTATATGCAGTATCATATATTCTTCCTGGCTGGATCTCACTGATTATTTTTGATAAGTAATCTGACTCCTATGTTTTAATCTACAAAAATGTCATCACAAATCAGAACTTACCAATTCCACAAATAAAATCTATTTTCCAGGCTAAGCTGCCTTCCTACTGTGCAGCTATTCAGAAAGGTGTGGGAACACCAACACTCATTCTACACAGTATTGCCCTGTCCTGGGAAAGGTGTTTTGGAGAGAGACGACTTCATGTGCGTCTAGGGCGAAAGTCAAAATGAAATATTCTGAAAGATGCACTGTTTGCCTTGCAGCGTTAGAGTCAAATGCCGTGTGGTCTTGAGAAACAGAGCTGTGCTGCTTCTCAGAAAACGAGGAAAGAAAAATGAGCAGTAGCCTTCAGTGTGACCACTGTGTGTTCTGGCATTTCATTTATGGTTTGCCTTCACCAGAGGATTAATTTGCTGTTAATCTGTACCCTCCCTATTCAGAAGTGTCTTGGAAAGAACAGTGTCTCTCAGGACCTTCTCATAATCAAACTACAGAAACATGGTGTGCTATTAGAGCAGGAACTAAACTAGATGGAAAAGTGTTTAGAGTGTAGTTATCAATGATTCATTTTTCACAGTGAAAGGATACATCAAGTGGGGTTTTGCAGAGGTCAGTCCTTGATCCGGTTCTAATGAAAATATTTTCATTTTCCTAGACACAGAGTACCTGGATCGTGACCAGGATGCTGGAATATAGATAATGTTTATTACATTTGCAGAAGATACCAAGCTAGGAAGGACTGCAACAAAGGGAGATGGAGAGAATTCAACATGATCTTGAGAGGCTGGAGATACAGACAAGTCCAAGATACCAAAGTCAGCCAGGAACAATCCACTAGGCAAACACAGGATGAAAATCAGCTTTCCACACAGCGGTCCTGCAGATCACAAGTGTGAACATCAACCAGTGATGTCAAGTGGCTGATGGACCTCACACCAGAAGATCTAAACCCCTTCCTTTTGCTCAACAATAGTAAGATCTCAGCTAGAGTACTGTGCCTGGTCTGAGGCTCTTGGTTGCAAGTGAAACACAGACCTCCAGGAGAGAGTCCAGAGGAAAGAAAAAGATCACTAATTTAGGCAATACTGATACTGTCACCATAAACAGCAGGAGACTGAGAAGGAACCTGGGAGATGTGAAAACAGGGTTCAAAAACATAAAGGTTGCTAGACAGCAGAAAGAAATAATGTGTTTTCTGTGCCCATTTGGACATACAAGAAGCAATGAGCTAAGAAAAACTGCATCAGGAAAATTTTGGTTAGTCACTAGGAAAACACTTCTAATGGAAAGGAAAGTATGAAAGTGCATTGCCAGAAGAGTGTCCCCTGACCAAAAATCTGTCAGGAGTGGTCAGTGTTCGTCCTGCTTGGTGACCAATGAGCTCTTGAAATGAGCTTACAGTTGCATGAGTCGGGTGAAGCAGTTACCTCTCCATGTGTACAAGAACCTGACAAAGTCAGCCTGTGTTAGCAACTTTAAATTGCCTGCTAGCCATCAATGCAATACTACTAAATCATTCTTGGTTTCCCAGTTGCTTTCACCAAATCTCCAGAGCTTTCCAGACTTAATCCAGACTAATTCAGTTCCAGTTGTTTGCTCAGTCATAAAATCCCCTTACGTGGATATGACAACGGAGCTTTGATTATCTCTGTTCTCCAAGATGATAGTGATAAGGTCTATTTTAAGTCACCAAGGCATCATGTTGCCAGCTGACCAGGAACTCTCACCAAGACAGTTTTTAACCTTACAAGGATGGCAGAAAAACATATAAGTTAGGGAAGCAGATAGAAAACTCAGATCTGGCCAGTAGGAGCTCAATAAAAGGTGAACCTTTAGATCGTCCATGCAGGTCAGCTACACAAGCCAAAGATCCAGTGAGCAAAAGACTGGAAGAGGAGATTTGGGTTTTCAAGTCCTTACAGATATGACAAACTGTCAAATGGATTTCCTTCACGCTCCTTTATGCAGCCAACCATTAGCAGCAAAGAGAAGATGTTTCAAACCTACAGCATGACAGAAAAAAAGCAAGAAAGACCAGAAGCACTCTCCAACTATTACTGGGGATTTTGGGGGTGCACATGTGCAGAGAATTGTAGGAAATGCCTTCCCATGCTCCAAAACACACCTCAGTGGGATCAGACCTCCCAACCCCTGAACATGAGGAAGGCAAAGCACCCAAGAGTCACCTCTGCATTATTACAAGTCCAGCCTCCTCTGTTCCGTAAATTATCTAGGACTGTGATTTAAAACAGAAAACTTCTCATTCGCATCTCTTAACTTGTGAGACAGTTAAGTGGTTGATTACTCATCAGCAGGCCAACAGGTTTCATCCTTGAAGGAAGAAGATATTTCTATTTACCTTTTGCATTTCTGCCTTGGAACAACAAACTGCCATTTCTTTGTTACAGGATTAAACGACCCCACCACCCACCTCCACATCTTCCCTCTGTGTCTTTGGGGCTGCTCAACTGGTATTTCCTTTCCTTTCTTCTTGCTTTTTGTTTTCATTTATGAATTTACTGAGGGAGGTATCCTGCTTTGTCTCACCCCTGCCCAAAGCCCATCTGATGTAGTTTATAAAACAGAGTGCGATTTGGATGGGAGCTTCTACAATGAGATGTTTGTAAATCATCATCTAAGGGCTGCAGAGTGCCAAAGCCTGAAATAACCAGGCATTCAGTGAGTGACCAGCAGTGACCTGGTTCTGGCAGTCAACGGTGTTGTTCTAGCAGTGGATGTTGCTTGACACCTAACCCAAATAAATGCATCAACCTGGCAAAGCAAAGAGGAAAATAAAAGATGCAGACAAGGTAGCCTTTCTCTGCAGTCACTACAACAGACAGAGGAGAGCACCAGAGTTGTGATCACTGGCATGAAGGATTTTGCTGCTGTTACCACATCAGCCGCAGCAAAGAAAAAGCCATAAGGTTGGTCCCAGCTGTCCAGGAGAAGGGAAACCTTGCAACAGCAGCTTAGGCTCTGCCTGTTTTTTCTTTGCACTCATTTATTTCTCACCCTCGGCATACCACTTAAGGCAGGATTCATGACACAGCAATCAGGCACACAAATTTCACTTCAGGGAGAAGGTAAGTGCCTAACGCTAACAAAATGAGTCACAAAAGAAAAAAAAAAAAAAAAAACCAAAACCTGATTTCCTGCCCAGGCACCTCACTAAAATTCTTCACACCTAGACTTACTTTGACATCTAAGGCTGGTATCCACTGCGCATTCCCGGGAATGCCACCAGCTCAGCTAAGCACCCCTGAAGGACCCCTCTCCTGCAGCCATCTCTTGCCACACTGACAGCACTGGCTTCAGCGCAAAGCCCAGCAGTCACAGGCACTCTCCATCAAAATAGAGCGTTCAATGGCCACCTCCTGCAACCTTGTCAGTGGAGCTCAGGAAACCAGAGATGCACTTCCAAACCCCAGCTCAGCCTAGGAGGGCTTAATAATTTCCACATCCTGAAGGGACCGGAGAGCCTCACTGAAGGAGTTGCCTTCTCCTCCCAAGGAAGCTCAGCAGGTGCACAGCCCTGAGCCCAAAAGCCACAGGACAGAGCCTTGCTGTGAAGCTTCACCACCACAAGGATGGATTTGAGTTTTGCAACACCGGAGAGAAAGGGCTGTCCCCCTTACAGCAGCCCTGATGGTCCATACTGCTGCTCTTCTTTCAGGAGCAACAGTAACAAAAGCCTGGCCAGCCCAGCCATCCAAGGAAAGAATACCACAAACATTTCCTTGCCTCACTCATCAGCCACTCAAGGCAAACACTTACTGGGTGCCTCAAGTGGGCCCTGGTCATGGAGGCAGAAAAATTGCTGGCAGCATGGTGTTTCGCTCCTGCCACCTTCAAGCTGGGACTGGGAGAACTGGTGTCTGATCCCAGTTCCTGGCTGATGCACACAAGCACCTAAGTGCTCATGCCGATCATGCTTTACATCCCTCCCAGCCTCAGTTCTCCATACAGCATGTCCCAGCACCCTGTGGAGTACCAAAGGGTAATGCAAAGCTTTTGAGTGACAGTGAGTGGGACCCATAAGTCGCTCTCATAGACAGGTAAAACCTTTTCCATTGCAGGCACTACAAGAGGAAATGAGTAAAAACACATCCACATTCCCTTGGACTTCAAAAAGCACCACATCTTGATCCAGCCTCTTTAGTGAAGGTTACAAGCTGGAGGACTCTTCATAGCAAGAGTCAAAAAGCATCCTGAGAAAAGAGGAGCTACAGTTCATACTGCCCTGTCACGCTCTCAGGACTGTGTCATTCTTTCACTGACCCCCACTACAGTGTTTTTATGGTTTTCTTGCTTTCCTTTCTGCTCTTTTTCATGACCCCCCAGAGTTTCAATCAAAGTTGCATTTCCCTGTTTCTTGTTCTCCCCAGCCCCTTGCATTTCTGGAAGGAAAACAAGGACATACGGAGCTGGCTGGCCATAAAAAGCTGTTCTCGCAACAAAAGCAGCACTTTCCAATAAAACTTAAGCAGTCTGGCTGTGCTGCCTGTGCTTCGCTTCCCTGCTTTAGGGCACATCTGCAGAGATACAGCAGCCTCAGATGGGTGACATAAATAGTAAAGAATCATTCTTAATAATCAAGCAACTTCAGCTTTGCCAAAAAAGTAGGCGATACACCCATTCCAGCTACTGCACACTTATAAATATGTTGATCTCTGGAGCCCCACTCCCCCCAGAGCTGGTGACTGAACCAATCCCAAGTTTGATTTTTCTCCTAGTTGACTTGTTTATTGCCAAATTCCAAAACCAAAAAAAAAAAAAAAAAAAAAAAAAAAAACTTTTCAAAAAAAATTTTATAAAAGCCTTTTANAGCACTTTTCAAATGTGATTTATGAAGTGCCTTTAAGTAAGCGCATGCATACACACATAAAAACACACAGGGCTGTGGTTCCAGCTGCAAGGGAAAAGCAGCAACAGGAACTCTCACTGCATAATAAACACTACCTGAGCAAGCCCTTTTCTTTGTCTGTGAAGGCTTGAGGCCAGATCTTCGGGGGGAGGTATAACTGCACCACTTCATTAGCTTCCTTCGGGTTGTGAAATGATGCTTTTTTTGTTTCATTTTGAAAAACTTCTCTTAAATACAGACACACACACACAAAAGGCAACTATCAGCCCTTGGTCAGTTCAAACTAGGCCATCCCTGCATGTCCAAATAGTTTAACAGCCCTAGCTTTAAGCTTTTACAAGCATCTCTTCCCATCATCAAAGAGGACAGCTGCTTAATTTTCATTTTAAAGGGCAGAAGAAAAGCATATTAATCTTCAACCCATCTTTGGTTAACGAGAGTGCTGTGTACTCTGTCCCAAAGCATCAGTCATCGTCCAAGATGCTCTCACAGCTATTTGTAGAGCAGGGGTTCTTGCATCACTCATAGAAACTCAATATGTAAGTCACTGAGAAGCAAAACAGCATTTTCAGCAAGAACAGAGGTCATTTGTGTAACTTGCATGCTCTGAGTGGCTAAATGGGAGCAAAGCATTTTGAGCCTCAAGACACGCTCCGTGGTAAAGCCCGGTCCAACAAAGGTGGTGTGCACAGGGTGATGGGGACCTGCAGCCCCTGCTCTGCTCTGTAACGGAGCTCAAAATTACGTCTCCGGAGGTTCGTGCTCTGAGCTTTACCCCGACTCCTGCTCTCTTCCCCAGGCCTGTGGAAGTTCAGATATTTTTAGCTGTTTGCCATGAGTGAAGAAATGTCTTTTCCTAAGTTACCTCGTTCATGAGGGCAGCTCCGCCAAGACAAACATGTCCTAAGTGTGATTACTCTGACTCTAGCCAGGGGAGAGAGCTCGCACCACATTACTGTGCACGCCTGAATCGTAAGTACCTGGAATTATTAGTATTTATGGTGCATGAAATTACGTTCCTGACTTCCTCACCTGGCCACACAGATAGGAGGGGGAGGGAATTTCAGATCCTTCCTGCCCTCACATGGCTGACCACCTCTGAAAGCGAGTGAGCAGCTCTGAAAGTCCCGAGATAAGTGTGGGGTCATCACGGGGTGCTCCCGGAACTGGGGCCTTTTCAGGAATACATGCCAAAAGGAAAGTCAGCAGCCAACAGCAACTTGATTGCTTGCCTGAGGAAATTTGTTCTACTCCAGGCTTGCTTTGTTAATCACACACTCACCTCCATATGCCTTTAACTCTCATCTCATCAGAGTCATCCCATTAGAAGACAGCAATTAACACCCTCCCGAGCAAAGGAACCAAGCACTGGATTAATAATCCCTATATAAAGCTATTGCACCTCAAACACCAGCTAATTAACTCTCAAAAACACCATCTATGTTGTAAAACCAGCATAGCATTTACCTTTCACAAATGAGAAAGCTAAACCATGGAAGTTAATTGACTTGCCCAAGGCCACCAAGGCAAATCAGTGCCAGAGCAAATTAAAGGCAGCAAAGCTTTGCTCTACCCCACAACTGCCTGTGTGACCCCAGGCCTGAAGGACCTATCTGCTGGGGAAATAGGGCTCCTCTGCTTCTCAGGCTTTCAACGAACCCATTCAAGGTGTTCAGACACAACCTTACCTGCAGATACCACATAAGCACTGATGGTAACTACCTGGAGGTCTGGGCTTAGGCACTTCAGCCTTGCCAGGCAGGGAAATGTAGATATTAAAAACTCTATCTATCTAACACTTTAGCTATTTATATACCAAAAGAAATTTAGCAGACCCCTAGAAACATAAGAAAAACTAGTTCAGTGCACAGACAGAAGTTTTCTCACGTTATCCACCACTAGCAAACATATATCAAATGGAGGTGCCTGATCCATAGGGAATTAGCATACAAACAGGTTTAAGATGGGAAAATACTAATATGCAGCCTCTTAAAGTACTGTTTTATCCATTTTGGACACTGCCTCAGAATTACTGAGCAGCCCTCTGCCACAACCTCAGAGCTGCTCTGCGCTGCACGGGTTGTCACACTATGAGCACTTTTCATTAACATGAATCATAATACAGGTGATGATGGGCAAAGAGACAATTACATCCATCCCCTCAAAGGGACATGCATTCATCGCAGCGTGTCTCGTGCATAGCATTTATCATCCTCTCAGCAGCGACAAACTCGGGAAGAACAACAACAACAATAACAAAAAGACTTAATCCCTTTCCAGGGAGTTCTTGTCTGCAAAATCCTCCTTATGAAAGACAGATGTGAACCTGCCAGTCCAGTCAGATGCAGAAAGCCCTGGTAAATGCAGGAATGAACGTTCTCACATACAGAATTGGCAAGAAATAACGGGGCGATTCAAACAATGAAAGAAGTAAATCATTTCAATATGACAGGCTGGATTTTAGAACAATTTCAGGCCACGGACATAGAAATCAAAGACCATCATCTCTGGCAATCCCAAACGAAAACAATCCTTTCCTTGCCCCAGAAAGTAAAGTTATAAGCCAAGATGAAGCAAATTGAGACCGAGGAAGGGAATGATCCCTATTCAGCGAGGCACATTGCAATAATCAGAGTGCACACGTTACCGGACACATAATTTAAAGCAGAGATCAAATTCTACAAAGCAAGACAAAAAAGAAAAGTAATAGTAAAGGAATGCTACGAGCAACAGGAAACCCCAGCACTGACAGGGCCTTGCTGAACACTACACAAACCATACAGCACAAGCCACACCTGAGAGTATCTTTCATATTACAGAAATACTCAGTCCCCCCTGCCAGACTGTGTGCCTGAGTTTTCTTTGCTTTTTATTAGCTAAGATCAAAATCCAGCATCTAATGAAAGCTCTAAGTCTCTCTAACCAGCATGAATAAAAAAGGTGCCAGCCTAATTTCCGGGATTAAGACAAAACAACAGGAATGTTTGGGAGGTCTGAGTCTTACCTTAGACTCCTGGCAGCAGAGTGTGGCAGCACCACATCTGCTTCCCCCACCAAAGAAAACGCCCAAGCCCACTTTTAGGGTGATGCCAACAGCAGCTTCCTGAATTAAAAAAGTCATCATTGTTCAGAAATCCAGGGCACCTGGCTAAAATCAGCGAGGTGACAAACGGCAGCTCAGCAAACTCAGCCCGTTGCTGGATGCCATGGACGTTGTGTAGACACACCAACCCCTTGAATTGCTCACCGACGGATGGGAAACTTCCCACTCTCGAAAATGCATGTGCGGGTGGTGACAAGTCTGAAAAATGAATGAGGAGGGAGAACTCCAGACCCAAAGCAATGCTTTCTTCATCTGCCAAATGTCACATCCCTGCTTACCAGCTCTGCAAAGATAGGAGATGCTGTTGGTATTAATTCTCAGCCTTCATGTCTTGTCTTTTTTTTTTTTTTTAACCAGTTTGAAATCATATCTCAATTCTCCCCTCAAACATTATTACTTCAATTACTCTTTTGTAAGCTTCTTTCATTTCAAGTCAAAGTGTTCCCAAATGTTCATTGTAATCAAAATAATAGCAATCAATTTAGAAAGCTTGATTCGTAGGTGAGTTAGGTCCACTTACCCTGGCCTGCAAACCGACCTGCAAGCCGACTCTTAACAATCCCTTGGGAAATCAGGTTGACATTTTAGGGAGAGATACTGGAATTAAGAAAATACAAAAAATATATAGCATTGTTTGCTATTCCTCCACCACCTCAAAGCCATTGTAGGGTAATGTGGCACTTCTACACTTGCCTCCTTTGTGTCAATTTACACAGCTGGGGGCTTATAATTCCTTCAATCTTCCAGTTGCTTTTCTCCCCAGAAAGACGCCAAACCTTTTTTGCAAGCTACGGGGATGATCTCACAAGTTTCTAATCACAAGCGTTTCTGCTGTGGGTGACTGCAAGTGATGATTCAAACTATGCGAGTCCTGTTCCAATACAAGAGCGTAAAAATGCAGCCGCTGCTGCTTGGAACGTGGCCACTGCTTAGCAGAGCAGAAACACACCGCGCGTTCCTGGGAAAAGCAAGAGGGAGTCATTTGTGTAGCACGTGAAAGGTTAGGTAAAGCTCGGGGATTTGCACTGACATAGGAGAGATGGAGATTGCAGCACCACTGGCTTGGGCATCAGTGCAATACTGGCTCGTGCAATGACCCCCTGCAGCCCTTCCCTAATGCCCTCTTCCTCCTTTAACACCTGCGCATCCCACTGTTGAGGCAGAAAATCCAGGAGCTGACTTGCTGCAACACTAGAGGCTCTAAATATAGTGTAAAGTTGCCTTTTTCCAGCCAAGACTGCACATAAAAACAATACCTGTTCTCCCTCTTTAACCCAGGGGAGTCCCGTACATGCCTGCAGGTTGCCACTAGCTAAGGAGAAAAACACAGGCAGTTTCACATCGTTCCTCTCCTTCCATAGTTCTTGTTCATCCGCTATCAGTCTCCCATATTTGTCACCGTGAAATCAAGCTGTATATTTGAAAATGTAAATCAACTGTCTGACATTTGCAAATCTATTTACAGCGTTTGTCTTCTCATTACCCTGTTTACTTTACAACCTTGATTTTATTGAAATGCTATATTGGAATATTGATTTCATTCAAATTGCAAATAAAAATGGGCTTTCTTGAAGAAAATGAATGTATATTTTATAGTCAAAAGACAGGAAAGTCTCTCTGAGTTGCTCTTGCATAGAGAAATAATTGGCCCATTTAAGAGGGCTGTGTAATGTTGTATAACTCAGGAGACCAAGGGCTATGTGCTGGTGTGCTCAGGAGACTGGGGGAGTCAAAACCTGCTCACAGTCCGGCATCATCAGACCCATTTAATCAGTCTGTGTTTCCACTTTCCCCAGTTGTGGCAATGAAAAGCTCTGCAGCAAAACTTGGCATTTAACTCTTTCTGTTCTCTACTGCATCTATCACTGTGCCACCAGCTCTGCAGCTCTCTCCATTAAGCTTTTGGTAAAAGGTGGGTGAGTGGGACGGGTCCTTCAGTGGATGGAGAATGTAAGTGAAATTGGTTCATTTTGCACAGAAACGTTTTGCCAGTAGCACTTTGTCAATGAAATGTTTGTAAAAGCACACACCTGATACTGGTTTGCAAAGAGTACCTCATGCTGGGGCCAGACACTCCATTTACTGCTTTGTTTCTCCTTCCAAGCAATAGAGTTAAACTGCATGAGCAAAAACACTTTTTGGCAGACAGTAGCTATGTCTTTACTGGGAAATTTATTAATAGAGTTTGGCTGATGGAGTTGTAAATACAGGTAACTAAAGAGTAACTAAAGAAACCTATTATTTGAGGAGGAATTAAAAAGGCATCATTACAAAGGATATAGATTGTGTTCATTGTAGGGCTGTGAAGTCACTAGAGATGGATCCACCCTTCTACCAGCAGGAAGCCCTAAAATCCTCTGTGCAACATGGTCCAAGTGCCTTCCCACCCCATCTGGGGGCTTACAGTGAGTGTTAAACCCTGCATATCACTCACTGCCCTACCACAGGTGGAGGCGTCAACGCATTCAAAGAAAAGAGCTTTGCAAACTCTTATGGGTCTCCATATATGGAGACTCCAGCTGTGAATCTTCATACCAGCTGAAAGGACTGGAGGCATGTTGAACCAAGATATACAAGCAAAATAATTTCAAGTGAAGCAAAGTTCTAGTCAGGTAGGAACTCCCCCTGCAAAGCTTCTCCCTGAAGGAGATAACTACCAGGCCACTGAGCTGCCTCTGACAAGGGCTCTTTCTGCAGCGTTAGCAGCTGCTCACTGCTCATGGGTTGTTACTGTTCATCAGTTGGCCAGTAAAACAGACAGATTTGGGGTTTCTCACAGGGAGAGTTACTAACTGTTCAGTTATAGCAGACAAAACATGGAGTGGGAATGTACCGAGCACTGGAAATACCTGCAGATGGGTGAAGAAAGACTGTCCCTCTACCGTGGATGACAAGATCCCTCTCCCACACTGCCTTCATTATGCAAAGCAACCAGATTGCTTTACAGATCTTTAAACCTACAAACATGGCTCTCATACATCCTGACCGACCATCTTCAGTTCATCTGAAAAAACAGGAGTGCCACAAGACTACGTAGCACTTTAGGCTTTAGCATAAGCATGGGTTCCAGCCCTAATCCACTGCCCATGCATGTTGGTAACCACCTAACCCTAAGACCATCCTCTTAGACCTTCTGCAATGAGCCAGTCATGACAAGTGTTAGTCTGAAGCCACCTGTAACATGACTAGACCTGCATGCTTCTTCCCAGGAGCCAAGGAGAAAATCTCCTTTCCTCCAGCATCACAATTCTGCCAATCCCAGCACCAGCTTCCCAGTGTCATACAGGAGGAGAAGACCTCCTCAGTCAGGTGTCAGCCTCAGGCACGTCACAGAGCTGCTACCTGCCTCCTCCTAACCAAAGCACGTGGCCAGAGTCATGGCAGAGTGTCTGCATGGCGACAGAAGACACTCTTGGTCAAAGCTCAGCCCTCAACAGTAAGACACAAGGTAAGCAGAGCAATGGTGGCTGTGACAGCTGCTTCTCCTCCATGTCTTGACTCCAGGCAAGAGAGACTTCTCACAGACATGCAAGAATTTTCTCTTAGGAGTCTCTGCTGAAACTAGCATGAGACCTCATTTAATGCGAGTTGTAAGGATGTACTTAACACAGCTGCCACCTACTGCAGTGCATAAACAATTCACAATCTCTAACACACTTCTCTTCACAACCTCACAGTGAAGCAAGGCACTGCTCTGAGCCTCATTTTACAAAATCCCTTCTGAGATGCTTACCCACATTGCCAGTCTATGGCAGCTCAGGGACCTGGACACGTATCATCAACAGGGCTAACACTACTAAGGAGGTACAATTGGAAGGAGCATTCCCATGCAGACTTTTGCTTAGAAAAACAAAAAAATCCATCAGAATTGATACAGAAAGAAACAGCCCTTGGAAACCTCAAGGCCAAACTTTCAGACTCAGGGGAGTCTTCAACACCTGAGAAAATGGGACAACTGGAAATATGGAAGCAACCCAAAGGTGCTACAAAGTGGTCTCCACAACTTGCTGCAAAGCTGACGTACAACTGTATTTCTTCATGCTACTCCTGTGCTTAACAATAAAAATAAATAAATAGCTTTAGCTGGCTGTGTCCTGAAAGAACAGCCACATCATGTGGCAGGTCCCTCAAGGTGTCAGGATTGAAACAGGGCCCTAGAGAGCCCAAAAAGGCAACAACATCACCATTTGGGCTGAAGAACAAGCAGGCCCTTTTGATCCCACAAGCAGAGTTTATTCATGGGGCACAGGGCTGGAGTGACAAAACGGCTTCAGCGGAGCCAACCTGTGCACAGTCAGCTCAGCACAGCTAAACTCACAGCTGCGGGGTCAACTCCCAGGGGACGGGATGGCATGTGCTAAGATAGTATAGCCCTGTGAGACCTTATGGAGTTACATCTGGCCCCTACAGCAGGTTGGCTGGAGCTATCGACTCCAGCCAAATCTCCAGCTCAATGTCTTATTAAAGTAAATCCCCACATAGCAAGAGAGGCGAAGGAAGTTTCTGGGTAGGAGGCACCTCCAGGTGCAACACTTTTGATAAGGAGTGACGTCCCACTCTTTCAAGAGCACATATGTTACCCAATGGCCCAAACACCAACAGGAGGAGAATTCTGAACTTTCTGAAGCAGTTATTAATGTCACCATTGAACCTACCAACAGCTACCAGAAGGACATTTAAGATACTTTTCCTCTTAAATTTACTATAAGGAACAATACCTGTTGGCCAAAACTGCCTTTGAAGTGACAGCTAGGGTATATACATGAGTCTTGATCTATACACAACAGGGGGATCGGGAAACAGGTAGCCTATACTGTAGATACTTGCCTTAAAAATGCTGTCATTGCAATGTTCGTATTTGCTCCTGATCCCTCTGCAGGAAACCTTCAAATATGAAAAGTTATTAAATCCAGAAACAATAAATTATCTACAAGGAAAAGGGAGAAGAGGCAGCTCCTTTAATCTCCCAATAAAGAAGCAAAGGAAATTGCATCATACCCAGATGGGAGACTGATGTGGCTGGCCAGACAGACAGAGGGATTGGTGTGTTGGCATTAATGTCATCACTTCCACAGATCCAGACAGACAGACACTAGCTATAGAGAAGAGGGCCAAAGTGAATGCCTAGATCCAACTCCCTATTGGCCGTCCAAGAATCTTGACACAACTTTTGCATCTAGTTACTATTCCTCATACAAAGCACATCGATCCCCTGGCCCTACTGCATGGAGGGGAGTGAACTTTGCCACTCCGACGTATTTCTTACACAGTTCTCAAACAACATGGGCAAGAAAAGTTAGAATTCTCTTTCCCCAAGTGTAAAACCCACCAACTCTATGAAGTGAGGCTGAGCTGAAAAGCTACACTTGTCTTAATTTTCAGGGCAATGTAAAAAGAATGAGAAACAGCTTTTTGACTTACTTTTTTTTGTTTTAGTGCTGCAATCTTTTTTTTTCTGATCCATTATCTCATCAGTAGCAACACAGTTTGTTTTCTGGCCCCCTTCCACAAGCTCTCTGGGTCAGACAGTGGTATTTGTTTTAATGTAACAAATATGGTTGTTAACCAAAAAGAGGCAGATGTTTATCCCAAGAATGTTCCCTACATGATCCCAACCCCCCTTTCACCAAGATTACTTTTGCCTGAATTAAGTGCATTTAAAAACCTGTCTGAAGTAACACTCCAGAGACCAACAAATAACTGTAACTTAGTAGAGAATTATATCCTCTGGCCTTTGTTCCCTCTGGCCGTGCCCCTTACCATTTACACCTCCCCAAAGCAGAGTAAGTACTGCCAAATCAGAGGAGCACCGCTGCAGACTTGGTCTCCCCCTCTTATTGCTGGGTAAGGGGTTTTTCTATGCATCAGCATCCCTGAAGACTTAACGTATGGAGCCCCAGTACACCGTTAGACTTGGCCCAGATGTAGTGACTCTTCAAAAAAAAGAAAGGAAGAGCAGAAAACAACAGTCGGTTTTCACAGCCAACTAAATGAAGGCAGATGATCTGCCACTGCCTGAGACCAAGCTCACAGCCAGTTACTACAGAGCCACCGAGAAGCAGTAACTATTTCTACTCTGAGCCCCGCAAAGTCCTGATGCACCATCTGCTTTTGCTCCATCATACATCCTAACTGCAGTTTCATGCTCGCATGGGAGCATCCTACAGCACAGACGGCTGAGGCATTGCTGCTCACTCTGTTGATACAAGATCCAGTTTAAGGGAGCAGCTCCTCACCTTGCCTAAATTGGCCATTCCTAAGGATCTGCTGAAAAACTGCGTGCAAGATCAAAGCCAAATGTAGATCTAACCCTGGAGAAGCAAAACAGACATTAACAGCAGTGACAGGGAGCTCCAAATTTCTGTAGGGACCTCAGCACCTACCTATCAGGCTGAATGACTCGGTATGGTAGAGGTTAACTCAAAGGGCCACAGAAGGAGGGAAAACATTTTAAATTAGAGGCAGGAATATTTATTAGCTAAAAGAAAAAACTTCCCTCTCCATTGGGGTCTGCCTTGGTAAACACAGGAGACACAAATCAACCTAATCGCCTGGCCAACCCCTCACCCCACATCCAGCCAGCGTGCGGAGCCGGTCCCCTTTGCTCTCTCTGGCAGGACTCTCTGCAGCTTTCCTTCTATAAAGTTTGCTTACATTACTGCCTCCCTTTGCTGACATTGGCAGCTTGCTCAAGCCTTTGCAAAACTATTTTTTCTTGGATATACTTAATCTATCTTATTTTTATCCCATCTGTGAGAAAAAAAGGCCACAGCACAAACTGATCTGCTCAGCAATGTTGCCAGCTATGTGGATCCCATGACCTCCTGGATACGCTGCAGCGATGTTTTCTGTTTATCTGGTAGTGCTCTTGTGTGCTCGCCCATGTTCCATCCCTAACACAGCATGCATTTGCAAATTCTCTTAAAGGCCTCTTTCAAGGTGAATTAACTGAGTCTCATGCATACTATATTGGACTTCCAGACCTTTTTTTTCCAAATAAAGTTTTAAATAGGTTTAAACTGAAAATCTTACTGAGGGATCTCATGTGTTCTCCATACACAGGTCCTGTAAATGGAGTTGGATGCACTCCCTGAGAGAAACCACGACAGCTCAGGGTAACCCAAACAAGGATACATGGGCCACTAATATAAA
>VZTL01067174.1:8385-24269 GCA_013400535.1 Scopus umbretta | reverse complement strand
AAAAAAAAAAAAAAAAAAAACCATGGCCCAGCTTGCGCAACATTAGAAAATTATTTTCATTTATACATATTTAAAAAAATGGCTAAACTTTGAAAATTTACCTCTTTATTTTCCCCATTTTCTTTGCTGGTTCACCGGCCAGCATGGAAACGTACATGTATAGGTCATCTTCATTTGTTTGCAGACTGCCTCAGACTTACAGATGAAGGAGAGCTGCTCCAGATGATGCTACTGGGGGGTGCCCTCCTTGGCACGTCGAGGAGGTGAGAGTCTTCTCAAGATACCATAAATCTTGTGCTTCCTCCACCTCTGGAGACACTATAACTCTGCAGCACGCCTACTCAGCCCCCTCCTAGTAGCACAGCACAGTCCTTGATGATGAATTCAAAGGAACCGGAGTACATGGAGTTCTTGGGAAGAGGGATATAATTACTGTATTTTAAGTTCTCCTGGAAAAATGAAAAAGTGGTGTTTTTTTGGAATTAATGTCTTTTCCTGCTGCTCATTCTGGCTGGAGGCATCCTCCTGTCTTTCCTGACTAGCATTCATCTGTTCCTTTCTGAAATGCAGGAGATAAAGGAGATGCCTCCTTTGAGACTGGGTGGGGAAGGAGTCATGGTCCACAGGTGAAGCAGGGAAACATGAAAGACCTGGAATGCTCATTTTCCTAAGGATTTCACTTAATCAAATTATCACCAAACTGCAAGCCTTTTCTAACCACTAATAACCCACTCCCTGGAAACTATTTTGAACAAACATAAATGTACAAAATCTGGTTGATGAAAGCCTTGAAATGTAGATCCTGGGAAGTTTGTGAACTCTAACAACTGTGGAGAAACAAAACCACAGTTTCTTTTTGTAACTTTGATCCTATTCTGGGGGCAATACACAGGCACATGTAACAGATCTCTGCTTCTTCTCTATTTTCTTGCCAAGGATGCCATTTAAACTCTTTGGAAACAGCACTATAGCTACTCCATGCTGTCTATCCTCCAGAATATATCAGATGTTATTTAAATAAATGCATACTAGAATTTTTCTACAATGCCTACTGGTAAACAGCAGCCGTAATGAGCCTACGTTCAGACTGAAAGAGCCAAAAAAGCTGAACTGCAGTCAAACGGAACAATTTGGTATCATCCTACAGTACCAGACTCTGCATAGTGATATAACAAATTAAATACTTAGAAGAAGGAACGAGGGATTACAGATGTTCCCCCACAAAAACTGCAGCCTGCCTTAGCACTGACTTCTTTGTCTTTTGAACCTTATAAGAAAGACTTGTCAATATATATTGCACCATGGCAGCACAACAGCTGAATCAACTACCTAGCTATGGACAAGGGGGAAACAACCTCACAGATACTCTCAAGCAGTCCATGTCTCCTCCTGAGGAGTTCTGACCAAATTTAGTTCATACGTCTCTAAGTTGCATGGTTCAATGGAAACAAAAAGGTAGAACGAATTCCCTTAAAAGCCATAGAGATTTTAAGTTAAGTTTTCCTATACTATGAGGTTTTAATCTGTAGATCCTTATGGCCCAAAGTGATTTTGCACATTGAAATATCAGGTTGTTTTCTGCTGACTGAAGCTCAAACCCTGATGGAGGTTCACATTTTTCCCTGTAGTAACCTAGTCCCTACGTTCCCCATCACAAAATTTCTGCTCAAAAGCAAGACCCCAAGCTTGGAAATTCAGTGAAAGAGAGGGTGGAAGTGATGATGTGGCTCTTCAGCTGCCTACCTTGCGGACAGCTCTTGAAACTATAATTGCCCAGAAATAAAATGTATGCAAATTCATAAGATAAACAGGACAAAACCACAATACAGGCAAGCTGCATCCATTCATCAATAAAGCAAGAGCAAATATCGATGAAACAGGAGATTTTTTTCTGAGCCCCAGTTTGGAATCCACTTTTTCTTCCAGGGTCAACAAACCCACGGGTTTCAAACTTTTGCATATATGCTTTGAAAATTTGCATGCTGTGAGGTCTCACCATAGATAGCACGTCTTTTCTCAAGCAACATGTCCAACTGAAAGTCATGGGGATTTTTTCCAATCTTCCCTCATTAATAAGACATGGCAGTCACTTAAGAATTTTTCATTTTTCCAGCACTTTGCAAGCAAGAAGGAGTGACACCTCTGACAGGTGGCTTTGAGGTAGCACTCCCATTTTGCAATTGGATGAGATGACCTTCTGTCATCATGAATGGTGGACTGGTGGAAGACACAGGCTTCTTAGCTCCTCCAGCTGCACTTAGTCTCTTCGTTGGATCCATGAGGGCTGCAGGGGCACATTAAACCCCAAAGAGCCACTGCAACAGGGCTATAATTTAGGGCGCCTTCTTCAAAATGCGCTATTATGAAATAATTCTAGGCTGTCCAGGAGATATGGAAGGGCAAGTTAGGAAGTTTTATGTCCACCTCTTGAGGTTGCTCTCTCAAGCAGGTGGTTTTCTTCATATCTTTGCCTTCATTCCTGTATTTCCCAGGAAATACCTTTATTCCTTCCTCCCCAATTCAGGTTGTTTTTTGCTGTTTTCTGCACACTTTCACCTTATCTCTGAGCTGATTAAAACTATGTGATCTCTGCCATGAGAGGAAAGAATCAAAGGTCAAGAAAGCTCTTATGCTGTTTCTGTAGTAGTGAATTAAACCACTCAGGACACAAGCATGGGTGCTGGAACTTGACTGTTGATGCTATCACACACAGCTATCACATGTTTTTTTGTCCAAGACAACTGGTACCCTCGCAGATAATTCCCAGACAAGGCTCAGGAACGAGCATACACCAAGTGCATGGGAAAGATGAACCACTGGAGCACGCAGTGCCCACAGACACAGGTGCCTCAACCTTCCTAAAATTTCCCTCCATCATCCGTTGTGGCCATCAGACATTGGCGCTTCAATCCAAGCATCTATCCCGGGGGGATAGGTGACAATTCACAGCCTGGTATCCATCTCCCCACAAATGTTTGCAAAACATACTCACTTCAGAGTAGGGAACCTATCTGTCTGATTCTGGAATCCACTTGTACTACTTTGACAACACCATTTACGTTTGCTTTAAGGATATTTTATATACTCAGGAAGAGGTAAAAGCAGCTTAGTGTACATGAGAATTGGTCCCACTGAACCTCCACCTTTCCTTTAATTACTACTATGTCACACACTAAGAACAGCAAGTGTTTCAGAGCAGAAACCCTGCTGGTTCAGGGCAAATGGGTGCAGAGTCTTTAGCGTTGTTGCAATGCCAGGGAAATGAACAAATTTGCCCCCTGGGTTGAAGCTAAAGGAATGAAATTGTTGAGCCCTGCCTAAAATCACATGGGTTTGCTTGCCTTGTCTGATGTTGTTCCATGGTGATTCACAAGCACTCCTCTGCCTTGCTTTCTGCTCTGCTGTGTGATGCTTGGCAGCGAGCTGCACAGTTAAAGCTGTGCAGAGAGCAGACTGGACGCATATATATATTTTTTTTTTTGCAAGCAAGCTCCTGCCTCACAGAGACAACTCTAGAAAATTACAGAACAGGCAAGGTCTGGACAGAATTAGCGAGTATTTAGTGTTGTCGGAAAATAAAGTTAGATTGCATGGCATGATAGCCACGTGATCACCTTCCTAACATGCATAATTTCTCTTAGTAACAACAACAGGCAGTGCCTTGCATACTGCTTTGCAAATACTGATTAAGGCCAACAATATTTCTCCGGACTGTAGCCTGTCCTCTGCACCTGCAAAAGCTGAGCCATGGAAAGTTGACTTCAGGCCACATTTAATAAAAGCCTTACCATGGTGTCACAATAACGAACCTGTAGACATCCCGCCCAGCAGCACGACCCAAAGCACCCATCTTAAGTGTTCAGGCATCCAACACAGTCAATACGAGAGCACTGAATTTCTGAGGAGCGACTCAGCACCTATAAGCGTACATGTATGGTCCAGAGAGACAGCGTGTTTGTGCAGGGCAATTAGGTGTTCCCATGTGCTGAGTGAGGAACTGCTGAGAGCCAGCTGGAAACACCAAGCCCAGAGATATATCTGAATAGGCACCTACCTCCTGGCTTGGTCCCATCAGAAGCTGTTTGACATGGCAAAGAAACCTTTCCTAAATATCAGCTGGAAGCTCTCACTAGAGGTGCACAAGATGTTCACCGCCTGACACAGCATTCACTTGAAGGAGAGGTGATGCAGACCCATGCAGGAAGGTGCAGGCAGAATACGGAGGTTGACTTGACTATTGCCACGGTGCCCGTGGTGTACTCCTTCCTTTCTGGGGAGGGTTTCTGCTGCCACTGTTGCTGTCATTATGTGCAACCCCTGTTTTAAAGCAGTTGGTCAGGAAGAGTCAGCATGCCTGGCAGGTTTGCTGAGCCAGGGCTTCTTCAAGTACACAAACAAAAAGGAGGGAATTCCCAATTTTCCATTGTTTTGCTTTTTAAACAGTAAGGCTCAATACTGAAAGCTATTTAGACTCTGGCTAACCAAATCTCATACCCAGTGCTTCCATACAGGCCAATGGTCGCAGGCTTTGGACAGAGAAGAGAGGTGACAACCTTTGGGACAGAAAACTCAAGAGTAGACAGGAACCCTCCTTGTACGCTCAGTGTTGTTCAAGTCTCCTTAGCTGGCTGAAAAGCATCCTTCTCATTTCTAAATTGCAGCAGAGAGCAGAAAACACTTACAGACTTCTTCAGGAAAAGGAAAAAAGAAGCAAGGAGGATTGTCACCAGCGGCTGATCACTCCCTGCTTCCCGCCCCTGCTTGTGGAAGAGAGATAAGGGATCTTCCCTGCACTTTGGGCAGATCTTTACCCCTTCTTTCTTTCACATACCTGGTACCTGGCACCACACACTGCTGTGACATTCATGGCATCATGGCTCTCAGGAGAGCTTTTTGTACTTGCTGTGTAATCAGATCCAAATCCACTCAATATATTAATCTGATTGTAACCACTGTATCAAGTGGAGGAAAATAAATAAGAAATTTAAGTTTAAAATCTGCCAACTATTCCAAAAACCAGAGCATTGTGGATAGTAAATAGAGAGAAGCAAAAAAACAGGAGTCAGAGGAATTTGAGTCTTTCATGGTCACTGATGTAGTAAATCAGCACTGCAGTTTAACACAGCCAAATGTAGTGTAAAGCAATATGTCTGAGGGAAAGAACTGAACTTGAAAGCACGTATTTAAAAGTGACATTCATGCACTATGCTAGCCAGGAAAAGGAGGCTGATTTCATTAAAGAAAAATAAATCTCTGAAGACTATATGGTCCATGTATGCATTAATAAAGAAGGAAAAAAAGGAACCCAGGCATAATTTGCATAACTTTAGGCTGTGTCAGAGGGGAATCACAGTGACTAGTAAAATAAAAGGAGCACAGGATGTATATTATTAAGCTAGTGAAATGAAGTCCAGTTGGGAAACTCCAGAAAAGTATCTTGCAGGTAGCGTGTCAGGTACCACTGAGGATGAGACATGGGTTTCACCTGTTGTTATCTCTGTCCTTAGCACAGTGACTGATAACCAAGAAGTAAACTCAGATTTAATTAGCAAGCTCTCTGTGTATATTTAAGTTAAGGTAGCGCCTGCAGATTTAAACTGTGGTAACTTCAGATCTGTTCAGCTTTCCACTGCACCAGCCCCTGTAGAAATGACCCCCACTTCAAAGAAAGATGGTCAAAGAGGAGACAGCAGGGAATGATGGTCTTTATATTGCCAGTGGTCAGCAGAGGAGGAGAACATTGAAATATCATGGTCACAGGGGAAATCAGAGGGACAAGTCTGGTTTTTTCATAGCCACAGAAAGCCTCTGAGAACACTTTCCAAACTGCAGGTACAAAAATGTGCTCGCTCCAGTGAAAACCAGCTGCTGCTGGTGTGGAAGGGGACAGACTGCTCTGTGCTCCTCAGGGTAAGAAAAAACTCTGGCCAAGGACAGTGGAGGACAACTCCTTGTTTCTAACAACACTGCAGTTCTGCAATGTTGCAAAAGGCCTGAGGTGCAGTCAGAGAGACTCAAACCCAGCAAACCGCTGGGAAGATGACATCTGAGCACCTTGAGTTGGGATTCCCACCAGTGGCTCTGCAGAAATCAGGTATCTCAGGGTAAACACCCCAACGCTGACCTTCCTCAGAGGCCAAGTTTATTCTCAGTGGGGAAAGAAAACCTTTCTACAGTTACCAGATTAAGCTGATCAAGAACTAACAAGAACTGGAGAAGCAACAGGAGTGGCCTCCTCCACTCTGCCTCCAGAGAAAAATCTGGCTTTTATTACAAAATTCCAGCCTTGAGCTTCCTCCCACAGGATAGACCAAGGAGGCCCAGACTTGTATGAATTAACCAAAAATAACACTTCCAGGGAGGGAGAGGATGACTGAGGGGATTGCTGATGGGATACAGAGACCTCTTACCTCCTTCTCACCAGTTCAACTCCAGAAGTAGTCAGGAGTAAGGAGGAAAAGCTTCTGGCTTCGAGCTGTTCAGTGCCCTTAGCCGATTTATCAGGAAGCAAGTGACTCTGCCACAACCACCAACACATCAGGCAGCCCCAAGCAGCAGACAGAAGAGCAAAAACTGCCCTTCCAGCCTCAGCATTAATCCATTTTAAACAGCTGTCAGTCGCACAGCGGCAAGGCTCAGGCTGATAACGAGCTTCAGTCTCCAGCAGCAAATATGTTTAAAAATAGCCAAAGCAAACAGGATACTGTTTAGAGAGGGAAGGAGGCATGCACCTTTTCGGCTGTGTCTGGCCAGCAGCAGGGATATCATCTGGTCGATCCTGACCATCTCCACTACACTTCCTCATTGCTATGGCAATGTCCCATAAACAGAGCAGGGACCAACAGCTCCCTGGAGCAAGGAGGCAAGGACTGTCCTCAGGTAGTGGCACTGCATTAGAAGAAGGAAAACAAGAGATCTGTGCAGGCGAGCTGAAGACTCACTAGAGCATGTAAATGTTACCTTAATTTGTGCATCAGCACTTAAAAACCACAAGAGCTGGAGCTACACAAGAGCAAAGCAGATGAACACAGTGCGTCTGATTCAGCCTGGGGTGATGGCTGGGACTGAGCTGGGAAGCACACACAAGCGTTAGCGGGCCAAAGCTACCCCAAAAGTTGCTGCTATTTTCTGGGTGAACCCCAGCAGAAACTGAAGCAGATGTCCGGCAACAAGCTGCTGGGCAGCAGCAGAGTATCCTTGGAGCAATCTCGGGCAGGACAGGGAGCACTACACCAAGCTCAAGCACTGAAGCAGAGAAAGGAAACTCAGAGAAAACGACCACCAGAGCCATAAGAAACCACCAGTGATGAGATCTCTCTGTGGGCCTGCGGAGCAGCGAAGGGTCTGGCTCGGGGACTAGAAGTAGCACAGACTTGCGTCTCTAGGCTTGTTCGTCCTGCCCTTGTGCAAGATGGAGAAAGGGGGGAGGGAAGCACGTGCTCACTCCATCTTCTTGCAAAGAGTCTTCACAACCTGAGGCCTCTTACAATACTGGTTCCCCCACTGCAGTGAAGTGGCTACGAAGAGAGGCTTTACTCAAGGTAGTACTTTGGTGATGTAATTTAAGACAATAGGATTAAACTGAAACAGGCAATTTATGTTGTGCAACAGGAAATATTTCCAGACAGTAAAGTCTGTTGGGCTCCAGAGCGTTTTCCCAAGGTAAGCAGCAGAACTGGAATCTCCATCCCTTGACTCATCTGTCAAGGGTGCATGAGTGGTGAAAGTCTGGTGTGGAGGACATGCTCGCACAAGGAGAGAGACGGGACAGGGACCCTGGTCTTCGCTCTTACAGCAGTTGTATGTAAAAGCACGGACCCAGCATTTGCTTTTACATGGAACAATGTTCCATTAACAGAAGAAAAAGCTGAGATTTAGGGCAAGCAAGAAAGCCAAAAAAGCCAGAAAGGTCTTGGTGGTATTCAGGACCATTCAGTTCCCATCATGATCTCACCCTGAGTGGGTTTCTCTTCTCTTGCTCTCTCCTTTGCAAGTCGCAGAAAAAAGCAGACAGGAAGGGACTGATTCTTATCTGCCCTCAACTGCTGTAAATCAGGAATAACTTCACTGAAATCAGTGTAGTGATGTCAGCTTAAAATGAAGTGAATTCACATTTAGATCTGAAATAATTGATGAAATGACATTCATTTCCCACTATAGCACCCATAGGTGAAGCTTTAGGATAGTTTAGAAACAGACTACCGAAAACTGCATTTGAGACAGAGGCTCATCTCTCAACGCTTATACAGAAGGATGGATTCCTGAAGGACTTCAGGTCCTATCCACCCTTCAAGCACCCATAAGCAGCACCTGAAACACAGTTAGCTCCCCCAGTCACCTTGCACAGGCAATGATTCCATTCACCTCAGAGTGACTTGTCTGTCGGACCTGTGCAAAAATGTCAGTGTGTCACTCCATTTCCCTTCACATTAAGAAATACAGAGCACAGTTCCAAGTAAAAACTGTTTCTTCAGCTCCTTAGAGGTGCTGGGAGTGACTCCTCCTACAGCTTCTTTCCTCCCTCTGTTACATGAGCTCATTAGCCTCTTGGCTACATCTCTACTAGTAAACTAAACCATGCCAGAGCCCATTCTTCAGCCCTGAAGCCAACTGGCACGGCCTGATGCCTACATATTATTAAACTTTCTTGCACTCTGAAACAAGGTGGCCGCATCCAAACTGCCATTCTGGAGTGTCCTGGCCCATCCTAACTCCCAGCAGCACCCAGAAGTTGTCTCTAGACCAGCCCATGTGTATCACCAGCATGGTAGCACAGACCATCAATACCAGCTCACTAGTACAGGAACAAGCCAGCTGTGGGGAGCACTGCTAGTGAAGAATATTTTTTGAAAAAAACAGTAAGGAGTCACACAGCATTCTAAAAGAGTCTGGGAGTTGGAAAGACCCAAAAAAGTATTTCCTACTCAACTCAATTTAAAAAAAAAAAAATGGGGCTTTCATATAGAAACTGTGAAACAAACTTTGAGCTTTTACCTAGAAACTGACTCCAGGCAAAGGTGTGAGCAACGTCTCCTGGGTCCCCTACCTATTGCTCATGGCAGCAAGACAAGGGATGCCAGGGCTGGACAGGGAGCTCGAACTTTTCCCGGCCATGGGAGGTGATGCACCTCAGCTGGAGGCCAGGGAGAAGGACTGATGTGCTCAGGGTGTGCCCAAAGCCTCCTTCCTACATTCCCCACCTGGTACCTTCTTCCACTGCATTTCCTATGGGGGAAGGGGGGGACAGAGAGGACTCTGCTGCAAAACTAACATAAAATGAGGGGGAGTTGGGGCAGCAACGTGACTCTAGCAATGACTCGGAGGTAAACACACTGCACACAAAGCCTTAGGATCATTTTTCCCAGGGCCAACTCCAAGGCTTTTTTCCCCCCACTTATAATTAGCTGGTAAACACTGAATATATAATTGACCTTCCTAAATGCTGCTGAGTAGCTGGAGGTGTTGGGAACTAACCCTGCCTGCGAAGACCCTGGGGTTGTGCAGCGCTGACTCTATCTGCCGGTGTATAACGCTCTGCAAGCGCTTTTTTCCCTCGCTCACTGACACGGTGAAATTTACTGCCCTGTGTCAGTGAGTTCAAGAAAGCCTTTTAACTCTGAAAGCTCCAGGAGCCGGCTCCAGCACAGGCTTCAGGATTTCTCTGTCGGTTTCTTATGCCTTGTTTGTCCAAGAAACAGTCAAGACTGAACGAGTCAGGAATGACAGAAATAGTACATGAAGTCACAGTCGCTCCACTTTGAAGCACAAACGTTTGTGTCATTTTCCTACCAAATAAATAAATGTATGTGTGTTTAGCGAGCAAATAAGGAAATGTCAGAGGAAAGGCACTACAGGCAGGTTTCTACAGATGCCAGCTGATTTGTGCCCGCTCCTCCAAGCGAGTGTAATACAGATTCCCACAAGTATCAGTTCTTTCTGGTCAGAAAAGCAATCACCGGGACCATACACACCCACAAACCCCTTGAACGCTACAGCAAGCAAGCCTGAGGAAAAACCCGTAAACACTAGACTGAAGCTGAAAGACAAACACGTAAGTGAAAATGCTCAGCACCCCCTGCTCTTTGCTCCGCTCACTACCGTCCCAGCTTCTGTACAGCCCCATCCTTGTTCCTCCACACCTCAAATAGCTTTTTTCCATCAGTCATATCAAGCCACCAGCATCTGCCAAAACAGCATCAATGCCAGCCCTCGCAGACGCTGACCTCTCCCCTACGGAGCGAGACCCACGCCGCGCTTCCACGCAACCGGCGCTCCCCGGCCGAGCTCCCTTCCCCATCCCTCCCGCACGCCGCAGGACACCGCACCGCAGCCCCTCGCCCTCCCGCCGCCCAAACGCGCAGCACGGGCATCCCGCAGCCGCGTGGACAGGACCACGGCGTTCGGCGGCGAAGTCTGCAAGAGAGAAGAACCTTTTTGCTCTTGCCTTCGGTTCGCAGCAGCCTGGGAAGTACAGCCGAGCTGCTTGACGAGAAGAAAGTTGTTTTACCCTTCGGTTCTTCGGCACTACCCGCGGCGGGCTGGGAGCTGAGCCGGTGGGGATGGCGAGAGCAGGAATGCGGCGTGACAGGCGAGAGCGTGAGGTATGCCCCTGCCCTCTCACATCCTCCCCAAAAGCCGCCAGTCGGGAGGACGGACGCCTTGGGCGTCTGCAGGAGGAGAGGAGCGCGGAGCGGAGCGCGGGAGCGAGTGTCGAGGAGGGCAGCAACAGGAAATGACACAGAAATTTTACCAGGCTCCAATCCAAACTTGGCCCCTGACATGAAAGCAAGGGGAGGCAATTGGGGGGGTGGGGGGGAGAGAAATTTTTCCCCCTCATTAACCAGCCTAAAAATCTGCTGACTGGAAAAAAAAAAACAACACTGTGACAAGTTTTATTAAAGCAAGGAATGGGGGGCGGGGGGAGGGAGGGGATTCCCATCAGGGTTTATTTATTTGAGCAGGAGTGGTGCGATGATGTTAGACACTGAGAGCAAAATGCCGTTTCCAGCAGCTTTCTGGCTTTTCTAAACTCTTTGAATGCTCTAGCTTGTGCCTGATGGCAGGAAGCAACGTCCCCCTTGCACCCTGTGGGTCGGCTGCTGCCTGCAAGAGCCCGGCTGATTCTGCCTGGGGTTGCAGGCAGTCGCTCTGAAACGCAGCCCTGCCCGCAGCTCCTGGCCCATGAGGACGGCGGAGGAGATGGGCCAGCACTGCTGGGTTCCTCTGCCCAGCCTGGTGAGGAGCACATGGTTCCACACACCTCTGGGACAAGGCAGGCAGCAGCCCAAGCACCGGCAAGGCATATGACAATGACATGACCCACGGAAGTAGAAAATCACACTGGGCATGTGGTCAAACCTTTGCCTTGATGGATGCAAGATACTGCCTTATTTGAACAAAGCTGGATGGATATCTTCCAGCAAGGCAAATCCTCTGAATGCCTCTCTACACGCTGGGTACAAGGGGGCAACAACTACTGAACCGGGTGGCAGTTTTTAAAGCATCCTTTAGACCTAACATCTGATATGCATGTGTCCTTGCAGGCAGCCCAGACCTAGCTTGACTTTAGGCTTTCTGCAAATCCCACCTGCAGTAGGCAGTGCCATAAACCCTTTGGCAGAAACCCATGGTACCTACTAAGAGGTCCTCTTCTCTTCCCAATTTGGGACCCACACCACCGCTGTAGGGTGGATGAGATGTCTACACAACAGGTCACTATAGACTGAGGAGCAGGTCAAATGAAAGTAGGTGAATCACCCCTCATCCTGCTCAAAGATGTCCCACCAGATACAGTAAGCTCTAGGGACAGCTGGCACCCAGGTCTAAGCTCAGATTCAACTCTTTTCTGGAAAGAAAATATAAACACAGTCATTCTGGCCACAAATTTGAAAGTGGTGGGAGATTTTTTTTCCTTAAAATTGATCTTTCTCAGGGTAAAGATGGCCCCACTGAGACCTCTCCACTCCCCAATCAGTTTAATAGGAAGATAACATTCCTATTAAAATAAGAATTTTAAAATATTCCTATATAATAGGGCTATCTTAAGGCCAGGTGAGATCACTCATTTGATTATCTCAATCATCTGGTCTGATCACCTGCATAGCTGAAGCCACAGAGCACTGTCCCAAACCAACACCAGAAGTGCTACGAATTATGGCACATCGTTCAAGGAGATATCCCACCCTGAATCAGACTTTCCGTGAAGGACAATCTACCCAGATAAGTTATTTCAGTGGCTATTACGCTGACAAGAAGAAAGGCTACCTTTTTAATCTGTATTCATCTGGCCTCACTCTCCACCCTCAACCGTGGCCATCACTCACCAATCCACTCCAGGAAGCTACAGATCAGGCATGGACAGAGAAGGGCTGCAGCCCACCAAGGTGCAGCCCAACCTCAGTTTACCCTCAGCACAGCAGGAATATTTCAAGCCCAGGCATAGCTGGGGTTCCTCCAGAATTTTGGTTGAAAGCACCCAGGCCATGCAGCTCCAAGTGGAAACTGGAGCCGGCTGTTCCTTCGCCACGTAGGTCCAACCTTACAAAACCACAGACAAATTTTCTCGTAACCTTGTCCTGAATAAATAAAATTAGCTGAGCTTTTTTAGTCTCTCACAGTAAGGCAGATTTTACAGACAGACCACAAATCGTGCCTGTCACTCTTTTGAGATCCATTTCCATTGCATTAAAGTCCTTTTTGAAATATGCCTACCAGAACTGGACGTGGTATTACAGTAATGATCTCACCTATGCTGTGAATTTTTAACACACTTAGACTGGTATCCAGCTGCTCCATCAGAAGCATCTCTCTCTTTGCTGTGCCTTTGTGAATGTGGTAGCGTGTTAACAAGCTGAATTAGGGATTTATTGTTATAGTATCGTTTTACTCCAAACTTCAACCTTAAATACAAAACACTTTAAGTTTTGGCTTTATACAGTGTTCAACACATGCTTTGATCCAAACAAGGGCTTTGACCTGCCTAACCTTTGGTGTATTTTTTTCACTCTTGTGAATGACTTGAGCACAATCTTAAGGTATCGGTTGTCACTCCCTTAAGAAGAGGTTATTTTCAATTAATCAAAGAAATATAAACAGAGCCTTGTATTGAGTTCAAATAAGCTCAGAATAGTTATGCGCTTAAAACAGATGTCTGAGGCTGTGTCTCCTCTCAGATCAGAGCTGGTCTACTGTCAAGAAGAGTTCTTGCAGATCTGTTTGTTCCACCAGCTCAAAAAACTACTGTCAGCTCCAAACCCTGACATACTCCAGTGTGGCCCATTGAAGTCAGTGAACAGGGCAGCCCATGATACCAGTCAGGGTATCCAGGCCAAAATCAGATTTGCAAAGTCTTTATAGATTAGAGACAACAGCGGAAGGGAATTAGATAGCACCATACTATTTCCAAGTAAGGATAGCCCTGTATCAAGCCCAGCATACAATACCTGTTTCCCCATGGTTCTGATCCTGGCAAGGTAAAATAATAAAAACAGAAGATGAAGATACTGTAAGAGACTGTTGGTGCACCTTGCAATGAACTAAACAGGGTCGGGGCTGGTCTTTGGCCCTGGGGCCAGCAGGCACAGTCCAGCCACACACGTTTGGAGTCTAAATGCCCTTAACCTCCAAAAAAGAACAGCCCTATTCAGACCGCTTGTTGTGAACGAGCTCTGGCCAATGCTAATGTTCAAGCCATGCCAGAGAGCTGCCAGTGGACTGGGATAAACAGAGACCATGGTAAAATGTAACACCATGGATAAAAGTTTTCCAGTGGTAAGGCCCTCACGCTATTAATTAACTTAACCAATTAACTGAAATATAGCTTGTCTCAGAATGGCAAGTTATCCGAAAGTCCCACAAGACTTTCTCTTCATCCCAAAGCCTTGGATAAATGCAAGCTTACCCCTGTGAGTCTCAGACTTTTCTACACAGCTTTAACATCCTTCTTTCTTGCACTGTGGACACTGATTTTTGTCCATAAGACGTCCAAGGCAAGGAGAACGTCTACCCCTAGAGTTTTGCCCTTGCAGTTCAAAGCACAAGTGCAGCTCCTTAAATCCATGGGGTAGGATGTATCTCCACTCAGCTTAACCATCTCAAAGGTAGATCTGAACTAAATACCTGTACTGTCCCTCTGTAGTTAATAGAGACTGGCACTTGTGGAGGATAATTTGTCTTACCCAAACATAGTTTAAGACAGGTGAGATGAATCAGCTCCAGAGCTGCACCTCCTGCTTCAGGGATTATGGAGGGAGCCTAGCTAATTCTTTCAATCTCTGCACCTAATTTTTCAGTGTCTAACATGGGGGCCAAAAGCAAGATATGTGTTTGCCTGGCATAGCAGAGCACAGATTATTTCGTATCTATTAAATAAATATGATAATAGTGTTATCATGCCTTCTGATGCCAGAAACATGTAATCTTGTATAGCCTCTGAACAACATAGACTCTGATTAGACCATTATGTTTCACGCAGTTGCCTCTGGAGCCCAATAAGTTTTGCAACACTAAAGTGTGTCTCCTCAGCAGGGCATCCGCTCTGGATTGCAAGGTGTCAAGAGAGGGGAGAAGCCACCGTGTCTTTCATTAGTTCATTATCCCAAGAGTAATAAATGAGTTTTCAGTGTGAATTAATCTGGGGTAGCTTCCTGTACTTGGTTTTGTTGTACATTTATGTATATAATTAAATATCTTTTTGTTAGGTGCCATTTTCTCTCTCTCAAAATACTTAGTATAATCAGTCAGTTTTCAAACTTCTGATAAACTAAGCTCACTCACAAATAGCACCTGCAGCAACACCTGGAAAAGGTATGACAACACGTTTGAGAGTAGTCACTTTGCAATTAGCTTCCTTGACAATGAACACCACATTTCTATTTTTACCTAAAAATAAGACTAGCAGCAGGCAAAAGGCATGTCTCAAAAGGACAGGTTTTGCCTGTTTATTTGTGTGGATGTGCAACATGCAATCCCTTTCTGATAGTCATTTACCTGTGAGGTGTTCAGTTCTACAAGATTTAGCTCTCCTATCCAGACAAGCAACTAATGAGATTCTAGAGATAACTAACACAATTTGTATTTGGGTGCTATATAAAGGGAATGAAAAAGGG
This sequence comes from Scopus umbretta, assembly GCA_013400535.1. NCBI lineage: Eukaryota > Metazoa > Chordata > Aves > Pelecaniformes > Scopidae > Scopus > Scopus umbretta. The sequence goes on along the minus strand of VZTL01067174.1, from coordinate 9,162 downwards.
CTTTGTTTTACTTGCTTGTCTTTGTTTGTCTTGCCTTTTTTTTTTTTTTTTTTTTNTTTGTTTGCTTTTTTTTTTTTTTTTTTTTTTTTTTTTAAAATGAGAACTGTCCAGAGCTCCGTTTGAAATCCAATGGCATCATGGTCCACAGGGGGAACCAGTGGTACCTGTTGATGAATGACCTGCACTACCCTGGATAGGGCTAGAAGAGGGGAACCAATCTGTTTTTACCCTCTTGGTAGATCTATAACTAAAACCACAACACTAACAAAATGCCAAAACATTGTTTTTATAAGCTACACTCTCACCTTGTTTTATCATTCAGGGAAAACTACTTCTGTTTGAAAGACTATCTTAAATCACTTACAGAAGCAGGACTAAGGTCTGGTGATTTCAAGCAGAAGGACCAGTCTTACATATAATTTTTTTGTTCCAATACCTTTCATTTCATGCTAGAATGTCTGAATCCCACAAGCAAAACTATAATGCCACAAAGATGAAGCTTCTTCTGGCTTTTGCAGTTTCATAGAGATCACTGCAGTTTTCACACATTAACATTAGTTTACCTGCTATTTTATAAAAAATATTCCTATACCTTTCCAGGCATGCCTGCTTCTTCCCATATTATTTTTTTGTATTTATGAAGCCAGCTACACAGACTTCACAGGCAAATGACCTTTAAAAATGAATGAATATCTGTAACATTTACATCCTACGTATTTTACAGCAGGAGAGAAGCTGGTTTCAGCTTCTCCCCTTTCCCCACCCCTCCCCCCAACA
>VZTL01067170.1:17850-49651 GCA_013400535.1 Scopus umbretta | reverse complement strand
AAAAAAAAAAAAAGAGTTTTTAACTAGTCCTTGAGAATGGTTTAGCCATAGGCCAGGCTCAGAAAGCACTGGAAGGTCTACAGGAAACTAAATATGAGGATAACAGAAATCCAGCCACTCTTACTTTACAAGACCCTTTCCCAAAGCCACTGCCGATCTGAACAGCCTTAACAAGCTCCATTAGATTTTATCTAGGAAGCTTAAAAAGCAGGAATTGGCAAAAGGGGCTGGATCTGAAGGACAGGCACCAGATTGCTTTCCCTGCAGGGTACTGTCTAGGGAAATTGGGCCCAGTAAATTTTCATCCATGTAACACATCTGGCAGGCCATTAGAGAAGGTACAGCATGGCAAGTGTTTTCAGCCTGTTTTCCACACCCGGATGGTGTCCTGCTGCTCTATCAGAAAGGCTCACAGCAAGACAGAGGCTGCCAATCTGAGCTCAAACTAGAGCCGTTCCAAAAAGAGGTAATTTACCTTGGACATGCTGTTGCTGACAGGGGGAAAAGCCACGAGCAGGCAGCGAGCAGAGTCCCACTGAGCCAGCCAGTGCCCAGGGCCCCACAGAGCTGCAGGAGCTGGGACAGCTGTTCCTCCAACACCGGGCTGACCAGTGGGTTTGCCAATATTGCACAACCCCTGGGGTGATGGGGTGAGAAGGGAAACCATTGCAGTGGGCACCTGAATGCAACTGAGCCTTTCAGCAGCAGAAATGGCTCTTGTCCCTATGCCTGACTCAGCCTCCCAGTGTTGCAAAATCCCTGCTCATATCATATGCAGGTGGTAGGGTTTCTAATTTAGAAGCTGCGTTGGAACAAGAACAGAGAAGGCATTCAAGGGTGTTGGCTTAACCTGGCACAAGTCTGCATTCAGCTGAGTGAGATTGCTGCCATGCCTGAAAGAAACTCCCATCAGAGGCTCTGAGCACTGCTGCCCCCGTTTTCCACAGGGAAAAGCCTGGGGTCAGGATACACCTTACATCTCTGGGGCATACAGGCAGAGTTAGCAACCACAAAGAACAACTCAAGAAACAATCATAAAACCTGCCCCCAGCCCAAATGCAGCAACACTGATGCTCTCTCCAGACAGCTTAGCTGCAAACACCGCTCTCGGGGGACCGCAAGGGAATGGCTGCCCCAGGGGAGTGCCATACCCAAAGACAGGGTGGCTGCCCTGCCGAGGTGGGGATGGGCTGCAGGGATGCAGGCTGCAGAAGCTGTAGTAGGAGGTCATCTCCTTTTGGAAGAACATGGGCAGAGTCCAAACCAGAACCTGGCTGAGAGGGAAAACAGAGCAGGCAGCAGACCACCACAGAGACTTGGGGGGCAGTGAAACTGGGGTGGGTGCCGACAAGGGGAGATGCTGGCAGAGCACAAGAGCTAAATATTAGGAGACAAATTTCCACAAACTTCATCTCCTAACCTCTAAATATCTAAAAATCAGACATCTATCAGTACGTGAGACATTTGCCTTGTGGCTGCCAGTAGCCAACAAGACACGTCCAGGAGGAAGACGGGCACTGAGAGCTCAGTGCAATGAGAGCTGAGTCAGAAGGAACAACTTACCGAAGCCACTAGCCTCAGGAGATACCTGCCTGCAGCGAAGCTGGGGGGAAAGAAGGATTTTCCTACAGGCTGAAGGGACCCATAGGAAACAGGTGTCATTTAGTAATGACAGCATTCACACCTAGGAAAAGAAAGCAGCCAAAAAAAGGCAAAATCATGTTAAGACTAGTATTGGCAGCATTGATAAAAGAGAAAGGCCAGAGGAGGGAGACAGTTTTTTGGCCAGGGGCCTGGCTGCTCAAAAAGGACCAGGACTGTGAGCATTTCAAGTGTGATGAACTCAACATTGCAAGAAAGGGACCTTTGCCCTATCTTGGGAAAGAGGGTCACCTCTCAGAAATATCCACCTCCTCCACTGTCAGCAGCTCTCAGGTGCTAATTCCACCTGCAAGCAGTGATGGGGTAAGTGATCTGTAGGCTGTTTTCAGGTGAGAGGCCTCTGAGTTAACAGCAAGTATAGGCAGCTGCCTGCTGTGTTAAGTGAACTTTATTCCATTTGCAAAATAACATGAGCTCCACATGCTGCCGCTCAGCTGTCTGCCGGAAGCATCTGTCAGGTCAAACAGTGTCGGAGGGATCTGACTCACTTCTTGCATGAGATCTGCAAGAAAATGAGTCAGGGATAATCTTAAATATCCTGATCAGCCTCCTAAGCCTCCATAGATCTCCTGCCTAAATTCATCTCTCTCTGGCAATCTCTTTGGGAGCCAAACTTGAGGCTCGTTCAGTGCAAGTAGGGGGCGAGAAATGACAATAGTTACCACTCAGGGAGGTCAGCAAAAGAAAAAGGGGTTAAGGGATACGTACCAAGGCAGCAGGAAGGAGCTCGCACTGGGGGTTGCTGTCTTTGCTGCTCTTGGTCTGCTGGAAGCCAGAGCACGTTGTGTTTAGATGGTGGTGAGCTGGTGCTCAGGAAAGCATCACAGGACAAATCTCAGCGAGGATTGCCAGACTTGTGATGGACTTGGTGAGCCCATCGAGGAAATAGGATCTGGCCCTGATAGAGAGGGAGGAAACTGGGGGTGCGGGAATGAAGGAAGTAACAGGAGCCTGGGGGTGGTGCGTGAGCGAAGCGTTAGGAAAAGACCAGGGCTTGTAGTTGTGCCAAGGGAACCTCTGTCTGCGACTGGGGACTGGAGCAGTGAGGGCAGGGAACAGGGAAGAGCCTTGTTACTCGAATGACACCTTTGCCTCATCTCTTACGGAGGAATCAGAGCCTAGAGCAAGACTGAGGAACTGCCAATCTGGAACAGACCAGTGGTGCCTGCAGTCAAGTACCCGGCTTCCAGCAGAGGCCAAATTTGGATGCTTTAGAGGAAAATCTTCGATAGCATCCCAGTTCCAGGAAGAGCGCAATAAGTCAAGTGTTTGCTCATGTTGGGATAGCTACAGAACCGTAGCAGGGCAGACAGGCTATTTATAAGCATATCAGATGTCAGCTGAGCTCTTTGCACTTTCTATAGATCATACATCAAATGTAATGAGAAGGCACACAGGCTGAGGGGAACCAATGAGCACAAGTTAAAGAAGAGGTGTCCTCTTAATACACTAGATACAGGGAAGAACAGCAGCTGGCCCTGTGCCCAGCACTACTTACAAGGCCTCTGAAAGCCAAGCAAGATCACTTTACTAACACACCATGGGAAGGAAGGGTTAAGAATGCTGGTTGTGATGATGGTTCTGCACTATTAGACAGAGAATTGTTTGCTCCTGAAAAAAAAAAGGATCCAAACCTATTCATAGATGTTTCCTTATGCTCTCTTCTAAGGACATGCTGTGCCTAACAAAATAATAAGCCAGCTAAAGGGTTAACTCTTTCTCTCTCCAAACCTACTACAAGAGAGCTAGAATACAGATTTAAGGACAGACAAAAGATGATAGTTGTTCCAATTAATGTTCCAGCTAGCATCTGTTCTTTTTAATTAGTTGAAGTCTGGTTTTGTCTGGAGACAGAACTGCTGAACAGAAGTGTGCTGGCTTCTTTTCTGCTTAGCCGGCTATTCTGATCTCTCTTGGTCTTTGGAAACAACTTCTCCATTTCACAGAGGCCAGAGCCTATTGTGCATTGATACTTGGTACATGCCCACAGGCTGTGTATACGTTTCACTGCAAACAGCTTCAAATCTGTGTTTCCCACTGGAGGGAAAACTGACACAGGAAGATATTTTACAGATGTCCTCTCCCCCCTGCAGACACTTATCTGCGCATCGCTTCACTTATTGGCAACTCAGTTTTCCTCTGCAAACACACATCATCGTAGAGTAGATGCAGGTGGACCGAGAAGGGTTCTCCAGGACCTGTTAACCTTTCTGTTTTGCTCAAAGCTTGCTGATCCTTCACCTCACCCTTTGAAATGAGACCTTTGAGGATCTGTGTGTTTCAATTACACACAGATGAATAATTTACAAGTCATGGCTGTTGCAATAAACAAGTCCTTCTGCTCTGTCCAAGAACTTGTCTTAAATTTGTCTTAAATTTCCCTCATCTTGCTAAAACCTCCATGGCTTAAGCACCATTCAAAAACCATTAAAGGAGAAGCTGATGAGGGAAGAGCAGGGTGGCATATCACAGCAGCAAACAGCACTCACAGCAAGTATTCCTCTTATCTCTGAGCAGGCATTGACCTGTTGCACAAACTCCAGGTAGGAAAGCCACTGGCAAAGCAACCTCAGATGTAATATTTACCTAAGAGGAGACATTTCAGTGGAAAACAAGCTACAGGATCTGCTGACATCCTGGTGGGGAGAACAGCGGGCATTCACATAGGTGCAAGCAAAGGAATAGGAATGGGATGTGGAAACTTTCTAGCATTCCCAAGTAATAAAGCTGTTTTTTTCTGGGGAGCATATTTGTGCTGTTCATGATTCCAGCTAAACAGAGACAAGACATGGATTTGGGGTTTGTCTTACCAAAGACCCACAGCACAGCATTGGCAGAGTCACTTTGCTTCTCTGTGCCCCAGTACTCCATACTTAGAATAGAGATACAAATAGGTGGATCCTGCAAGAAAACAGCCAGGCATTCCTGAACTGTTGCAGCTGGTACCCAGTGATGCCTCATTCTCTGTCAAGGGGATGTGGATCCCATGAGCTACTCTGGGGATATAAGCTACAGTTTTGGATCACAGATAATAATTCCCTATACAAGCTTCTCTGGAGAAGATAGACAGGACTGAAACAACTCAGGAGTGAATAACAGGGTTGTTTTTATCTTTAATCCATTCCACATGAGCAGAAAGTATTTGGAGCCATGAAGCATGTGCTTCCTTTTGCAGCTCTTAGAAATCAGCATGACCCATAACTTCACTTTATGAATCCTTTTTGGTCTGCTCCATACATCCCTGTTGAAGGAAATTTGTGTGCAGGGCTTGCAGGGTCAGTCTGTTTTACCAGCAGAAAGCTGCAGGTTCATTATCTCCGTAAGATGATCAAAGCACAGGCTGTCACTGAAAGGGGCAATTCCGCCTTCCCCCAGCCCATGTGTCCCTCTTCCTCAAGCCATCATGGTGATCATAATAAAAAGGATCTTTTCCTCAGGCAGGGTATTTTTCAGCTGGATCAGTTCCCATGCAGTCACAGCAACTGTAGTTTTGCCACAAAGCAAGGGCCAGGAAAAAGGCTGGAACCGTGCCATAAGAGCTTAATGCAAAATCATGAAGCTGCAACCTCAGGTTCCTGGGTCATTTGTCCCTGCAAATAGCCTGGATTTATAGCCCTGGTTAGGAAAGTCTCCTTGGCTGCAGCTTTGTGGCTCTCTTTACAATGGGTCAAATGCAAACTCCTAGATCCCAAAAGTACTGAGCTCTGAGGGAAGTCTGGAACTACTTACAGTTTTCAGTCTGGGATCAGGTCTAAACGGTTATTCAGAACTGGCCCTGAAATTGCAACCATATCATTTTTTAATATCCTTACCCGAGCAAACCAGTGGGGCCACCCCACTGAGCCCAAGCTCAGCCTCCCAGATTTCACCCTCCCATCGTCTGGAGAGTTTGTAAAATCTCCATCCCTAGAGGTTTTCAAAACAGCTGGTCAAGGACTTGAGCAGCCTGATATGACTTTGAAGTTAGCCTTGCTTTGAGTAGGCGGTAGGACTACAGACTTCCAGAGGTCCCTCCCAAATGGTATTATTCCATGATTCTGCCATCTTCTGCTGTATTTGCATCAGGCTCTGCTACACCACCACCACTCAACTGATCAACAAGCATTCCCCACATTGACTGATCCAGAAGTCAGGGAGCCTGAGTCAGCCAGTGCTTCATGGCATTGACTGCATTATCTCAGGAGCGAGAGCAAACCACGGAGCTTATCTGCATGCAGTTGTCTGAGGGGAGCACTGCTGACAGTCACTGCAAGAAAGACTCTTTGCCACCACAGCACGCACTAGAATAAGCTTTGCATTGCAAAAGAAACTGGCCCAGATCTGGGTCCCAGGATGAAGATTACAGAACATTTTCTCTTCTTCTCAAAAGGAAAGAGTCTGCATTCCCCGCAAGAATAAGTGTGAAGTACAAATCACTTGCTGCTTTTTGTCCAAATCATTACACAGCACCCGTGTATAAACACAGTAAAAGGACAGATGACAGGGGCTGTCTTGTCATTTCCCCATAGCCCTTCAGAGATTTTAGCAGCTTTCATCCACTAGGTTGAAATCAGATCAGTTGAAAGAATACCACAGATTCAACAGATTCATTTTGGATGAGACAGCTGCAGAAGACACCGGGGGCTGGGGATCAGTGGTAGGACACAAAGACCCGAGTCCTGCTGCATCAGTCTGTTTGCAAAGATGAGAGTTGAGTTCACAGGTCTTCTTGGAACCCCCTGCTCTGGGGACACTTCTCCTTCAACCCAGAGGATGGGCCAGGGTTTCCTGGTGCTCATCAAGCCTGGAGACCTCATCTATAAGGTAAAAGGGGCATGGAGAAGCAAGAGTGGGTCACTGAGCCAAATCCCCAGCCCTGGCAATACAAGGCTGCTGCCATCTCGTGGCTGGCTCTGCCCATACAAAGGTTACAGGACACACTTCCAGCTGGAAAATTTTGCATTGAGATAAAATCTTTCCTGGAAGTACGTTTCAGCTGGAGGGAGCAGGGGGTAAACAGCAATGCCAGTGGTTAGTACACGGCACTTGTGTATTACAGCTTTGCTGTTCATGGGGGTCTCCTGCTTACCCTCTGTGCTAGCTACTCACCCCTGTTTGGGATGGCTCCACCCCAAACCATAGTAACCCTTTTTCTGTCAGACCATCTCTTCCTTGTGCCCTATAACCTAAGGAGACAGGAGACATTCCTGTTGCTTTCAAGAGGCCCTGGATTTGCCTTTGCACATGCAACAGTCAATGCATGTGGCCATTCAGCCTGGCCTTCATGATGCTCTGGTGCCGGGAAGGGAGAAGATCTGCAGGGAATGCAGAAGAATCTGCAGATATGCTGGGATCAGATGGGATGGATATGGTCTCCAGTACTGTTTCTTTTGGAATGTTTCATTGAGCTGTGGTGCTGATGCAGGGATTTCTGAGGTGAATAAAAGTACAAATGGAAGAGAACCCCCTGGTCACTCTTTCTCCCCCTTTTACCTCTCTACAATGCTCAGCAGTGTGCACAGTCCTTGCAAGAAGTGTGTGAGCAGCCATATATTCCCCATGGGATCTCCATAACCATCTTGAAGCTGCTTCCCCCCAGGTAGCAGAAAGGCAGGAGAACAGTGTCCCAAAGAGAGTCACGAGCAGAAAAAATTCTCCTGACAGCTCACCAGAGACCATACTGAAGCAGAGAGCTGGCTGCATTGCCTTCAGCAGAGCTCTTGTAGGTGGTGTCTTGCAGATGCGCGCTTGAGGATCCCTCCTCCTTCCTTGTGTCTAATAGGCTCTGACTTTCCCTTCTCCCTCCTGGGATGCTCTGGGTTCTACAGCTGTACAATTCATCAGGAAACACAGGAACAAGAGTTTCAGAGAGAGAAAAAGCTGCCAATCCATTTGGCAGTTCCATGGTGTTTGCTGGTCACTGCCAGGCTTTTCTTTTTGTGGTACAGATTGTGGCTCAGGTCACAGAAACTGAAGTGAAATACTTAAATAAATGAGTCCCCTTGAGAAGACTCCAGGCAATGGGGAGATGATTGCTCAGTGACCTGTGCAGCATCCTGGGTACACAGGGAGTTTCCCATAATGATAAGACTACAAAGGAATATTTATTTACCTAGATACTTATTCAGCTTTCATCTCTGGCAGTGTTTCTCAATCAGCCATTTCAAAATGTTTTGCCAATACTAATTAACCCTCGCAGCACCTCTGTGGTAGGGATGAGCATCCCCACGTCACAAACAGGGTGACTGAATGAAGACAAGTAACCCCTTCACATCACAAACTGGGTGACCAAGGAGTGGAGAAGACAAGTAACCTCTTCAAGAAAGAAATAAAGGGAGCAAAGAAATAATGACATCCTGAAATCCCAATCCCATGTCCTAACAAAACCACCCCCTACAAGCCCCCGAATCTGCAGACATTCTGTTGGAAACATAAGCAGCAACCTACCACTCTTATAATGCAAACTGTCTGCTTCTCAGCTGTGCACCGAGGAAGCACTGCCCGGACATTTAATAAGCCCCAAAAACATGGTGCCCTGAAGCAGCATTACACAACCCAGACATCCCTAACGAGCTGCAGCACTGGTCAGCTGCACAGCCTAGGCCACCAGGCAGATCTTCCCATGACGTTGCACGTGCTATTTATTCCATTCATTAACCAAGTTAATGGTGGCTAAGAATAGACCCCAGATGTCCTTCTGGCCTTAAAAACTTCTTTGCCTTCAAGGAAATGCAAAGCCTAAGAGTCTTATGGCATGTGTGGGACATGAACAATGACCCAAAGCTATGAAGAGCTTACAGATTTCCAAGAATACACAAAATGCATCTCTGCTTTTAAATAATCTCTGTTCCAGTTTGGGGAAATAAGTGTTTAGCAAGGATAGCACAGAACAAAGCAACGGATATATAAATGTATCATTCATTGATATAGAGATTATGCCAGACAGAGCTGTAGCTGTTCAAATGTGTTAGTTCTCTGTTATTTGTTTCTGTGAAGTTACCACTGCAGCAAATTTGCAATTCTGTAATAAACTGGTATTTCTGAACAAAGACCATTTGATATTACGCCTTTAAAAATTGCACCTTAAGTACAATTTATTCATGAATTATATTTTTTGGTAATGGAAATTATTTTATAGTCTCATTTTTTATACATACTCCCCTATACATTTGGGAAATTTCCCAAAACATACTAAAGATAGCACTACAATTTTCTGCATCACTGCTAAAAATCAAAGCATTCATGCACAGAATAAAGAAAAATTTCTTTCAGTATAAGCATTTTCCTTCTGTTGCCTGAATCCAGTCCCTTGATAATCAGCAATTACAGAAAAGAACTATAACAATCAAATGGGAATTTGCACTTACAGAAAATCATGCTATTTATTGCATGAGTTATTCAGATGCAGAAAGCTGTTTGGAAACCTATTGGTAAATGAAAGAAACTGCTATTTCAGAAAGCTGAAATTGTATTAATAGAGAGTCTAAAGAGTCTAGCGAAGAACACAATCCATTTGGAACTGATTTGGTCTTCTCAGAAACAGGAAAGAGTAAATATGGGGATTTAAGGATCTTTTCCTCCATTCAAATGTATCACTTTTTTCACCTGATATTTTATCAAATCATCTTTAGAATTATACGATATTTTGGAAGGTGATATTTGGGTTTCTATCACACTGTTGACTTGGGGAACCTCCGGCAAATGACAGTTCATTCACCCATACCCATTCATCATCTCCAAACTGTGACTGTTCAGACTTTACAAATGGAAAGACCAAGGCAGAGGCTATGAAATGATAAATTACAGTCATTTCCACAATCAGGAGCACCAGCTCCCATTTCCTTACCCCACTGCTTTGCCTGCAGAGATGGGGTTAAATACCCAATTCCCAGGCCATGTGGACTGAAATAATGAATAAAGAACCCAGCAAGCCAGGGAGACCTCTTGCACCACAGAAGTTTTCTTCCTTTTCCATCCTGACTTCTGGTTTGAACCTCAGTGAGCTGCCTGCTCAGGAAACCTACCAATGTGCCTGCATTGCAGCCGGGCAGGTGACTTTGCGAAGCCTCCCTTGGCGGACAGGGCTCCGGGAAGACCCACCTGGCTCAACCCTGCTCCATCAGGGTAGAGACCCTTGTCCCGACTGCAGGGGACCCAGGCCTAAAGCCAGAAGGGAGCGATGCATCCCTCCTATGCCTGCCAACTGAATGCTGCCCGGCAACCGGAGTGCGGGTTTCCATGGCAGCGCAAACAAGAGACGGGGAAAAGCCCAGAGCTGAGCCGAGCTGCACCGTAGCCACGTCCATAACGTCTGCCCACATCCATATCCACGTCTCTGCCACAGAGAAGAGCACGGAGGAGCACTCCTATGGGTGAGAAACCAAAAAATAAAGGGGGTGAGGGCAATCGCAGCAATTTCTTGTCTGTTTTCGACATCAGACACAGTGTCTCACTCAGACAAGCGGAGATGCTGGTGTGTGTCACCAGGAAATCACACACACGAACCATCTCCTTCTCTGTGAGTTGGGGGGTACATACTGGGAAGTGGGACACGTCCATCCCTGGAAGAGTTGCTCTGCAGCTCAAAACTTGGAATGTTTTCCCAGTGAGCATAACAAGCCTTCTCTGCAAGAGATGGTATCATTTAAATAATTTGAGTGTATAAAACATATGCTCACTCAGTGTTCTGGGAACATGGAGGATGGATTTTATTGTATTATGTTTTAGAACTCTTTGCACGTTTGGTGTATTTTTTTCTGTGCAGCAGCTTGATGCTAGGGAAAAGTACTGAATAAATGTTTCGGTAAATTAAAACCATGAATGCCTTATATATTGATTCACATACTACTGGCCATTGGTATGTAGCAACTGAAACATAAAAATGTCAGAGGCAGTGAAATGTATGCCAAATGATTCTAGCAACAAAGCAATTTTTTATTTGTATTATTGAGGTTAATAATTATAATTAGGACAACTAGCGCTTCCATAGCTTTTGGCATTATTTCCAAAGTGATGTGCAAACAATCTATTAAAAAAACCACAACAACATCAAACCATAAATACCTTGACAAAATGAATATTTATAAGTTTATCTTAGAAACAAAGTCCTATGCTTTGCTCAAATTATATTATAAAGCGCTTTTTATCTCCAAGAGTTTCACTGACAGTTATTTTCCACATGCCAGTGGAAAATGTCTAGTCCGGCTTTTCAGTCCTATTCCCTGTAGCAGGAATTTAAGTCAACCACATGAACAAGGAGATTTTTCTGAGAAGGGTTTTAGATTACAGAAGTCAAGGTGTGTGCTAAGAGGGCTGAACATCCAGGTGTTTGCTGCAACTGCTCTGCACAGTTCACAAAGTGTATTCAGCTGAACGCTGCAGGTGTTTGGCTGCCTTCCTACCCCTGCCCTGATGGGGTTTTCTCCAAAACTAACATCAGCAGTGGGGGTTGTGTTGTTCCAGGACATTAGATGAGGGACCCCCTAGGGAAAAATATCCCATTAAGTTTTGCAAAGTTCAGAGAGACATGAAATCTAAGCAACCAGTCAAGGAGGCTTTTGGCAAAGGTACTTCAAGAATGGAAAAGGAGAGAGAAAATATTTGGGATGTATTCAAACAGCCTAAATTCTACCTCAACCTCTGTGTCTTGTCAACAGTGAAAGTTTGATACCTCCTAAGAATAAGATACTAATTGGGCAGCTGCAGAAACACAGCCAATAGGAAACACAAAGCACCAAGGACGTACATGGAAATTAGGCCAGATGAGTTTAGCTCAAAATACATAAAAACTGGAGACTGTTCAGAGCAAAAAATTATGCTCTAAAATAGCCTTAAAACTAGTGCAAGCGGAAAAGGATATTTTCTGCTCTATCTTATACCAGTGCAGATCGGGAATGGTCCCAGCAACAGAATTGCATCAATTGAACTAATACCTCACAGGGACCCAGCTTGCTGCCTTTGGTGATTACAGGATACTTTAACAAATGGTCTATCTGTTCTTTGTAAGTGAGGTCATTACAATTATGCTTTTTCCCCTAGGAGCCACAGCAAAGACTACAAAAAGAGACTGGATTCAGAGAAACAAAAACCTAACCTTTAACGTTTGCCAGCCTAAAACTAAACACAACAGAGTCCCCTACAGCATGTCTGTGCTGTCCAACAATCATTCAGCCTTATTGCAAGAAACCCGCAGTACTGAAGCAATTACTGGTAAGAGCTTTAGGGAGTAAAAATGTTGCTTGTGAACCAGCAATTGGAGGATGAAAAATGATGAGTGTGGATCAGAACTGGAGATGTGGGTGGAACAAGAGGCAAGGGACTTGAGTTGCTTGTTATCTCCAGATTATTTTGTCTTTGCTTTTCCATCAGTGTGTGTAAGGAGGACTGTGTTTTATACAGCTTTCACATAAGCCAGGGATGAACATCTCATTTTGAGGGTCAGAACACAAATATTTTCCTGTTTACTGAAGCTTTTTCTTAATTTCTACAGGCACAAAAGGCTCAGTGGTTAAGGTCCAGAAGGTCCCTAGGCCCATCACTACCGTAAAACCTACTACATCAATTACTGTCAGGTCCCAGTTGATTGATTTGTTTATGGTTTTCCCAGGGCCAGGGTCAAAGATGCCATCTCCACATACAGAGTCAACATCTAAAAGTCTCTCTTACAAACCTGGAATGGAAACCCAGCTTGTACTGTCAGGTAAGGTCACAATGCTCCAGCAGCTTTTTGTTGTTAGGTCAAAGGAGAGACCTGTGTTCAGACTCTTCTGCCTATGATCAGATAAGAGAGGTAAAATAGCTCCAGAGTTACAAAAATCACTGGCTGAAAATCCCAAGTTGATCAGCAGATGTGGTCAAGTGACAGAAACCATACAGAGGTCTCAGTTATACCACTGGCTTCTTATAAGCCCTATCCAGCTCCCCACTCTTGATTCAGCATTGTTAGGCATCTGCAGCTGTGAATGCAGCTGCCCACCCTTCAGGCGTGATGCAGCAGAATCCCTTTGCACTGGGTCCTGATATTCTGCCTCACGCCTTCTACATCCTCATCCATTTTTTGCAGAAAGCTCAGAAGATGATGAAGAAAACCCAATGAAAAATCCATTTACAACTCCTCCAGATATTGATATTTTCTCAATAAGGGACAAGGAAAGAAAAAAGGCTAAGGCGGTATGTATACATGCTTTAGGTCAATACATATACAAGCAGTTTACTAGGGCAGGCAACCAACCAATATGACAACAAAATTTCGTGCATTACAAAAATAATAGCTGTCAAATTCAGCTGAGATTCCCCCAGATCACCTTGAAGTCCACTGAAGTCCATGATGAGACATTAACTTTACCAAGAGCGGATCTGAGCATAGGCTTGCCAGTTGCTAGTGCAAAATCGGGATATTGTCACTTTGTTTACTTACTTCAAGGTAGATTTACCACTCACTCCTGTTCCTGGAGAAGATACCTGCCAGTGCTGTTAGCGCTGATTTCTACATAAAGCTTTGGTGCTAGATCTCTTGCTTTCCACTTCAACAGGCTTGTCTTTTGGCTCGGGAAGCTGTATTACAATGTTTGATGTGGCCTTCTTCTGAACTGCCAACGAAATTAATGCCTAGGAAGAAGGACAACATGGGTTTCATGCCTTAGGTTTCTCTCCACAAGATAGGGAATTGCAACCCACCAGACCAGAGAGCTGGGTCTCAGAAATGTCACTTTCTTCTTTATTTCTGCAGTGGACTTTCCTTAGGGCATGTGATTCAACAGGGGTGGGAAGTCATGGAGAGGTTGTTGCATCTCTGAGAGGTCTGACTGTTGCACATGGTTGCAGAAGCCAGGCAAGAGGTCTTTGTTTCTAAATCACAAAGGAAGGGCTCCAAACAAGCTTAAGAAAGCCTCCTCACCTCACATTGATGGCTGATAGTCTGGTTTTAGCTTGAATTGAAGGTTACTATATAAGTATGGGAAAGGGCTTAGGAAGAAGTGCACTAAGGATGTCTGCCAAGTGATGTCCTCAGTCTAACCCATGCCCAAACTGTGCAAAGAGCAAAGCAAAGGGTAAAGAGCCCATGTGAAAGCACTGAGCATGAACAACCTTTCACCCTCCAGAAAGCTCTGGAGTGGGTTTAAATAGATCTTCTCAATCCAAACTTGATGGTTTACATGCCTTTGTGAAAGTTGGACTGAGTTGGTATGAAGTGTGGGCTGTCCTGTTGTTCCCTTTTACTAAGGGAGTTGAAGGATGAATCTCTGAAAATTTCCATTCCCTCCCAGGAATAATCCAGGAAGGAAAAATGAGGACACTGAGTAGATACAAACTGGCACAGCTGGTGGCTAGATGCAGAATACAAATTAACAAACTAATGAGAACAAATGCTAAGAAATGAAACATTTCAGTTGCCTCAAGAGAGAATATCATTGGGATTAGTCACATAAACCAGGCAAACATGCATCAGCAGGAAATCAGTAGCCTGCAAATTTCTAAACTGTGAATAACCACTCATGTCTTTAAAAACCACAGCAAACAAAGCACATAATCAAACTGTCCACATAACCAACTTCTCCTCATAGGAACGTGAAAGGATGAAGACCATGAAAATCCATGAGAAAATGACTTACTCCACTAAAATAAAAGCAAAGCAAAAAGGGTTCAGGAAAGCTCTGCAAAAAGAGGAAGAAAGGGAAGGCAGAAAACAGGCAACAAATGAAGAGAGACTGAAGACTCTTCAGGAGGATCTTTCATGGAAGATAGCCATTAAAAAAGGTAGGGAACAGTTACTATCTTTGTAGCGGTGCTGCTCAGCTGGGTAACAAAAAAGTAAAAAGCAAAGAGGGGATGGGAGTCGCAGTTAGCTCCAGCTGACTTTGGTGAGCTCTTGCAGACACAATAGTTATATGCTGCACCTTGCCAGCCTTTGTGGGTGGGCCGTCTCCATGTCATGCATTTACATATGGAGCATGTATCACCCCCACCACAGTAGCCTGGATTCCACCATCCCCTATGGCCTCTGCAGTAGCTGTGAGCTCTGGGAATCAACTGAGAGTTTGCAGGACCTTGTGTCATGCAGACATTTCTATTAAGCTGACCTAAAGTTGGATTTTAGTGGATGTGGGCCTAAATTTTCTGCCTCTGACATGAGGAGTAGCTTTGCCATTAACGTATAGAGGGCACTGACCCTTGTAAGAAGCAGATTCTTCACTCCATTCTAGCTGGTTTTACTCCACAAAACCCCATATGAAACTGATCCTAAACAAGGTGAAAACTATAATAAAATAATCAGTATTGCTGGCCTCAACACCAACCACATCCATGCTCTATATCCACTGTGTTTTGCCTTGGCCATACTTCCCCCTCTAGTCTGATCAACTTCATATCCTCATTTCAGATTACCCAATAGAAAAGGAGACCTTCCGTGACTACATAAATGACAGAAGAGAGATATTTTTACTTGAGGTACTTGGCTTTAAGAATGTTTCTTTCTGCTTGTTTCATTATTCTTCCCTGTGTTGCTTTGTTTTGGTGTTTTTTCCCATGAGATCCATTGCCTAGAGATCATACCAAGGAGGCATACATCAGACCTCATGAACTGATTGTCCAAGTCCTGTGTTAAAGACACTCATAGTCTATAGCCCAGCAATCCCCAGCCAAGAAAGAAAGGAACGTAGATCATTCACACCATCCGGTAGCAGCCATGCAACTATTTAATTTGTGAGAAGCACAGATATACTGACCTTTTGGCTCCTGCTGTCCTATACATAAATCATAGCTGGGAGCCATTCTGAACCCAAAATAAGGGAACCGTGCTGGAATATCCCCATTATTCACCTCTATTATTGTGCTGTAACACAACTGAATCAATCTCTGTCAGCCAGGAGTTAATGCAGCGCTGGGACTTCCAGATTCTGTCTTTAATTTCACTGCTTATTTGCTATGTTACTTCTGAAATGTCTCCTGGCCTCTACGTATCTAGTTTGCACTAAGACACATACCTTGGTTTGAAATCCTTACCCGCTCCACCAATAACTAGAAGGTAATAAGGTAACCAAACCCAAAACTAAACCAGCATACCTTTAAAATCAACCAAGAAATGTGACTGTGTTGCCTTTTGGGTTCATTTCAGTATGCCATGGCAGTAAAGCGAGATGAGATTCTAAGGATTGAGAACATAGCAAAGAACGAGGAAAGAAAATTGGAAAAGGCTGAATACTACCTGCAGAAGGATACTGCCACGTTCGATGAGTTCCTGAAGGAGAACCATAAAAACTCTGTTCAAGCGCTGAAAATGTAATGGATGTTGAGGGAACCACCTGTGTGCTCTCTTGTGCTGGACACGGGAGGTCTTTCGCTTGATCTCCCTGCAGGGTTTTGGCTAGCAAATGCTCTATAAATGAGTTTGCCTAGAGTTACAGTCCTGGTGGCACTTTCTCCCCACACATTCAGTGAGAGAGAGGAAGGTGAACAAAAGCTGGGGAGTCCCCTTATTGCAAAAGCCCTTGATTTGGCTGCAGCAAGGAATCTGCTGTTGACCCCGCCACTTCCATTCTTCTCACAACATACAAGAGGGAGACGCTTCTGCACAACTCCTCACAGCAGAAACAGTCCCCTAAGTGAAGACAGCTAAGCACTTTGGCCCATTACAGGTATCACAAGGGCAGAGGAGCCATTGATGCTCAGCAGCAGCCAAATTAAGGAGGCCTTAACCTGGAAGTGTGGCTGGGACCCCATACTCTCTTTGCCAAGACAAGCAGGGCCTTCAGGCAGGAGCCAAGCATTACCTGGGATACATCTATAAGAGATTTCTAGTGCTCCCCCCACATCTTTTTCTCTGTTTTGTATGCACCTCAATTCACTGCCCACTTTACTGCTAAATTGTTTTATAGCTTATGTTTATGTATCCTTCCCTAGTGCCGAAAAAGAAACCGCAGCAAAGACAAAGAAAATAATGGAGATCCAGGCAATCACTTCCCAAATGGAGAACCTCCAAAGGTAATGGTTGTACACTATTCCTGCCTAGCCTTTAACAGCCCGTACAGCGCTATATCTTCACAGCCCTTGGGGGAAAACATTTCTAAAAATGTTCA
Source organism: Scopus umbretta (assembly GCA_013400535.1). Classification (NCBI taxonomy): domain Eukaryota; kingdom Metazoa; phylum Chordata; class Aves; order Pelecaniformes; family Scopidae; genus Scopus; species Scopus umbretta. Next base: position 32,936 of record VZTL01067170.1, on the reverse strand, counting down.
ATTTTAAGAGTCAAAGTGTCTCAGCTTTTGTTTTCCAGATGCTGGCTTTGTTTCTAAAATAATTCAACTATTTTTAAATTATATTTTTTAAAAGTATAAATATTCCAAAACCAAAATTAAATGCCTAGTCTCAGAATAAAAACCAAAGAAAACAAAGTAAAGCATTTTAATTGTGACCGGGGGAAAGACAAAAAAAAAAATATATAATTCTCATTATGAGTTGAGCTGGCAAGATTTCTCACTCATTTTCAAGTAAAAATTCCCAAATTAGCAAGCCCAGGGCCATAGCAAGGATCTGGCCATAGAGATGTGACCAGACATTTTCCACATGAGGAACAACAGAGAGCACACAGGGCAGGTTTCCATTTGTGTTTGCATGTCCACGAAGACATGTGCCCTCTTGTCCCTTCTCTGGGTGAAGCTGAGTATCAGGATTTAGAAGGAACCTGTTCAAACAGGGCCTTTCTTCCCTGCTTACAAACTCTGTCCACTTCTCTCAACCCAGTGATATATCCAGATTCAAGAATACTCTGCAGGAGTACAAGATGTACAGGGACTTCCTCTACCAACTGTCTCCAAAAGAGTGGCAGAAAGAACATGGGAAAAAGCACACAAAGGAAAAGGATTTGAAAACAGCATCCAAAGCTAATAGAGAAAGTGCCTCGTCTCCCACCACCACAGAGCAGGGTGAGTGCCAGGGAAGATCTGCCCACTCCTCACTGGGAAAGCCCCATGCTCTAAGTGTGCACTCTTCTTGTCTCCAGGCCAGAGTCTGACAGCCAGGACAAATGCTGCCAGTCCCTACAGTACCAGTTATATAGACGTGCCATGTTCTCTGCTGTCTTCAAAAAATTTGGATTTCAGGTCATTACGTGAGATCAGGCCACAGCTCAAAAACTTCCTGAAGCCTCCATCAACAAGAAAACTGTAAGTACAAGACAATGCAAACAACAGACTTAAGTACTGTAGAGAGCACTCAACTGACTGAAAGTCAGTATAGAGGAAACCTACTCCTCACCTTTGCTGTGAGCATCCTGAGATGTGGGTCTTATCAGAACAAATCAAAATACCAGTAGAAAGCCATCAGGTGTGCAAGTCAGTATCTATGTACCTGCTCCAATAGAGCTCCATCCCCAAATCCTCTGCTGAGAGCCTTGCCCAAAGAATTTGGGCCTTGAGGTAACCCCAGTTACCCCACGAGTAACCCCATTGACCTTGGGCATTTGTCGTGGAGCAAAGGTTCTCTGTGGCCTACTTGTTCCCACTGTTGGTCAGAGCCACCATGCAAATATCTGCCTGTTGCTTTGCCATTAATGAAGGTCCAAGGTCACTGTCATTGCAATGACTGTCTACTTTCAGTAAGAGCCTTCAGACAGTATAAGCTGGGATGCAGGCAGAGTAACACTGCTGTAATGTAGGCAGGGCCAGCCTGAGAAGAGGAGGGGCAGGTAGGAGTATGAGACAAGTATGACCAGCTCCAGCTTCTTGAGGCAAAGAAAGCAATTGCCTGGAAAACCAAAGCATGAGTGGCTGGTGAGTCTCTTAAGGCACAAAAAAAAAAAAAGGCTATCAATAGAGTCTGAAGTAAGTCATTGCTTGTAGGGCCATTTCCTCTGCCTCCACTCAGAGGACTGCAGGAGCCAGGTTCTCCCAAGCAAGGCTGCCGTTTCCCACCTCTCGTGAAGCCACTGCAATTACTGGGCTGCTGCCACATGGCAGGAACCATGTGGACACAAGTGGGGATGGCACTAAGATGATGCAAATGGAGGTTTTTCACCCCTCCATGGCAAGGGTGATGGCTACAAGTGAAGGCAATGAGCAGGCTCTGCTGCCGACATCAGTCAGGCACCTCTTGCCTTGCTCTTCCAACTTGTGCGCTGGCTTATCCCTGGAGCTGAGTAGGGAAAAGAGAGGCCACACTGCTGGTTAATGGCAGTAGGCTGTGCAGAGGAAGAAGCACTCAACAACCTTCTCCCAGGGCAGGTAAAAACTGCAGGCTCCCATAGTCACTACACCATGTTGTTTAGGAGCAGTACCACATCCCACATGGAGCACAAGGCTTTCTCTACAGTTACTGTGCTACTGCCTGAGCCTTTTTAGTAAGGCTCTTACCTCTGCCTTCTCATTGCCCAAGAGCCAAAGCTCCCATCGAGTTTAAAGGCATTTGGATCAACACCCTCAGTTCAGGCTCATGCGTCACTTCCCAACCCTGCTGGCCATCAGAGCCTGGAGCAGCTCAAAAGACAGCTTGCTTGTGGACAGAAGTAGCTTCCACACTGCATGTTTGTGTGACCCCTAGCTCCTACTAACCCCCAGGTAGCCCACAGCCACAGGGTGCCAAAAGTGTGAACATGCAAAGGGCTGTTCAGGAGCAAACAGCAACAGCAAACAACAGTGTTCATAATTCACTAATAATGTCTCCCCTGAGCTATCATTTCTCTAGGGGCCTCATACACAAAATGCTTTTTCAGAAGTTCCTTGGAAGATGCAGAAAGCGAAACCTGCTCAGACGAAGATGAGGTCAGAAGTCTTGTGTTTAAATATTTACACTTTCTGTTTGTCCTGTGTCATTTATTGATGTTACTAATTCTCTTGCCTTCTAACCATCCACTGTGGTGTTGAGGAGTTACTGTAGCCACTAAGTATAAATGCGTGTTTATACATTCATAAATGTTCATGTTCTAGCAACACAAATTATCAATACCTTAGTTTAACTTTCCTCCTCCACTTTCCAAAAACCTACCGTCATCTCAAAGCTTGCCAACACCCAATAAGCTATGACATCATAAAACGGGAGATTTTGAAATTAGTGAAGTTTTGGTTTATGTCTCAAATCGAAGTTTTCCCACTCACAGATGTTTGCACCACTTTTTGCTCCCCCAAATGCAACATGTTTTGAGGGTGAGCTACTGAGGCAGCATAAAGCTACGCACATGGCTGGAAGGTGGGAGACATTTGGATGCGGACAGTCATGGACCTCCCTACATGGGAGAGCATTTGAACAGCCAGGTTTGGTGCAAACCAACCTCCATGTAGCTCAATGGAGAAGAAGCTAGAGGAGGACAAAAACTCTTCACATGTGTTTTCCACTTCAGGAGCCTGAGTTGTATTTTACTGATCCCCAACAATTGCTGTCTATTTTCACGGAGATGGAGGAAGAGAACTTGTCTTTCATGCAGAATTCCCAAGAGATCGAGGAAAGTTTGGACAAGGTCCAACATGCTTTCATCACCACACATGAAAGCATGTAAGTGTGATCCTGCAAGTGGTGGGAAGGGGTCCCTGTGCCCCAGCTTTCAAATACGTGACCCCGTCTTTCCCCCCCCAGCACCTCACCATCAGGCTGCATGCTGCAGACCACATGTAATGCTGTTCACGCAGCACACAACAAAGTCTCTTTCTCATACTGTAGAGCCCAGATGCAGCCCACCTAACTCACCATCTTGTGAGCTCCTAGGAAAGTGTCCCATCTATGTAATTTAGGAGACAGGACTTGAGCTTGGGACTAGTTCCTTAGTTCTCAAGGCACAGGCTGGGGTACTGATGCGTTTAGCATCCTGGAATGGACATAAGCCAGAATTATCATGTAATTCTCATAAAGAAAGATCAAAGGAAGAAATGACATGTCCTGGAGTGATCCAGACCAGCACCTATTCTGACTCAATGCAAACCCTTCCTAGAGGAAGCCAGCTGGGAATCCAAGTGTAATTGCAATATAGTATTTCAATGGCAGGTAGACACACATATTCCCATTTAAAGTGTAGATTATCCCCTTGTGAACGTTTTTAATGGTCATCTGCTTCCCCCATTGACTTAGTAAAAAATCTTGAATGTTTAGCTATGCTACTTCTCCCTTCCCCACACCAGCACAGTAACTGTTATTCCAGAAAAATCACAAATTCTCTCTGCTCTCAGAGCCGTGGGTGCAAGTTCCCCAGAAATGGCATGAAGTGTTACCTCCATCTGCTGGCAGCAGGGGGGACAGTCCCAGGCTGGAAAGCAGCAGGGTAGTCATGTGTTTCAGAGGTGCTCTTTCGAAATACCTCCTTTCACTTCTGGCCTAGGGAGAAGAAGTTAGCAGAGCTGAAACAGCAGGTAGTCACCCTCAAGTCCTCCATCGCCAAGGAAGAAGAGAGAGTAGCAGATCTGAAGCTTAAAGTTCACCTCTGTTCCTCTGGAGAATGCAAAGCTGATGACCAGGTACCTCCTGAGATCAAGGCAAGGGGGGTTAGCATGCACATAAATGGTTCTTCTCCACCAGCCATATCTATCCTGGGAAAAAAGAAGGCAGTGGGTTGCACTGGGGAGGGATCAGCAGTGTTTCTGAGCAATGGAGCTATAGCAAGGACAGGTCAGGGGCACTGCTGAGGCAGCAAACTGGGGCAACTGTGTCTGCTCCATGCAGCTGCTACAAGGTGGGAGTAGGGCTTGCAGAGGCAACCAGGCAGCTGCAACCTGTCCCAAGCCACAGCAAAGCTGGGAAGATGAGACCAACAGAAGAATGGCTCAATACAGACACCTGTCCCAGACACTGGTGCTAAGCAACCGGGGAAACAAGCAATTGAGTCTTGAGGGAATCAGAGTGTACTGATTTCCTTTGCTTTTGGAGGGGTGTTGTGGTTCTACAGGGCAGAACCCGTCCGTGCCTCTCACCATATCTCCTCTCATCTCTAGGACAAAATGCTCATAAGCCTGAAGAAGAAGGTGCTGGAAGTCTATTGCCACTGCACTGGAGAAAATGGGACAAACCTGCAGACAGTGCAGATGCTAATGGTGATAGAAAAACAGCTCAATGATTTACTGGACAACCTGGAGAGAATCCCACCAGCAAAGATAGAACAGGCTGAGAAAGCCAAAAAAAAGGAACGGAAGATGAGGTAAGACAAGACCCTCTTCTGAAAATGGGGCCTCTATTTTTAAATGTTGACAGCCAAAAGCAAAGACACTGAAAGACCCAAATTTGTCAGATCAACCCAGGAAACTGTAACAGCAATCTGAAAGCCCATGTCACCAATCCATCCCATTTTACTTCTTGTAAGGGTTTCATATTCATAGTACTTGCATCTCCTGAGCAGCAGCCCACAGCTATGTTAGAAAAGACCTGAAAGCTACATTAGAAAAGGGCAAAATCAGAAGAAGTAAAAAAAAAAAACAAAAAAAAAACCAAAACCAGAAAAACCAAAGAAACCAAAACCAGATTTAATTATAAGAATCATCATTTTAAGAAAACAATTTGCAGTAACAATATTTAAACTGATTCAATAGAAAAATACTCCTCTGTAGTTATTTAACACGCTCAAAGTTTGATATGCCTTGATATTTTGTCAGGCTTCAATAGGTACATAAGGGCATTTGTCAGCAATGTCAGCTTTCAAATGTTTCTTCTATAAAACCCTTAAGTTTAATTTGTATTATTCAATTAATAGTAGCCAATTAACACAATAAATTTAGGTTCCAAGATGAGACACATTCCTTTTGGCTCAGTTACACGTGAAATTTCCCCTCACAAATAGCAAAGATGCAACTGGACAGCTGATTGTATCTGGCCATCCTCAGGTGAATCAGATCCAGCAGAGAGAAAAAAAAAATAATAGCATGAGGATTTAAAGCCAGAACAGTGACATCTCCTTCCTACTTACTGTCTTTCTCTGCACCTTTCTTCACTTTTGTAGTAGAAAGGGTGTGACGCTTCTTCCTGATGTTCTGTGAATGGTTTTGCACTCTTAACTTACAAAAGACACACATTTCTTCTACTCTGGGGATGAAGGAGAAGAATTCAGGAAGGAATCTGACACCGCCCCCCAAATAAAAAGCCAAAAACAACCAACAAAAAAAAAAAACCCCACACCAAAAACCCAACCCTTCAAAGAGCACTTGAAATTTTCCTGAAGATCACAAGGTTAAGAATTCATTTCCTCTCTGCCACAGTGTTCCATAGTTTGAGCCCATTTCTGTTCCAGCGCTTCATTTCCATAAGGAATCGGAACCAGTTAACAGTATCAGCCTCCACTGTGCCCGTTTTGGCAAAGTGTAGCTCCATGGGTGTAAAATGCTCCTACTCACATCTGTACGTTACAGACTTGGTTGCACTAGTGAGAACTTGAGACACAATAAGCACCATTCACCCACAAAGCTGGTGAGCATCCTGGTCAACTGTAGAGCACAAGTCACCTACTGAAGGTGGTACAGAACATGTCTGTAACCAGAGAACAACTGTCCAACATCTCCATTTGCACAGCTTGACATGCTTTTTCCACTGCTCACTCCAGGAAGAGCAGGATCAACTGCAGCAAGTGTTTCTCTCTTACCACCTTTGCAGCAATAAACTCCAGCATGGGCTATACCCAAACCCCTGTGCTCTGGTAGTCTTACACTGTTAGATGCAAGATGTAACGTTAGGTGTAGTGTTAGATGTCGATGTTGTGTGTCGAAAGCATATTCGGTGTACCTGCATGCCGCATTTAACCCATCCTTTATGTGCTCCCTTCAAAAGGCTCAGAGAGGAAAAGCTGAGACAACAGAGGCAACAGCAGGAGGAAAAATTGCAAAAGGCTCTGGAAAGATCTCAGGCAACTATAACAAAACAGGTAAGTGCCATAATCTATAGGAACACCTCACCTCAACAGCCCACTTCAGAGAAGCTGTGGGTACTTGAACATCAAGCATTTAAGGAAAGAGCGTTACTAGGGTCTTCCATAGCTGGGTAGGGATGGCACCCCTACTCAGACATAGCCCCATTTACAGGACTGATGTAATTTAAGCAACTGCTAGGAAGTCAGCTATACTGCGAGTTATTCCAGCTCAGTGTCCTTCCATCGTCCTTCTCCTATCCTTGTCTCAACCACATGGCCCCCTCCGTCGCTTGCCAATTTTCTCAGTAAGCTCATTTAAACTTGTTAACTTGGCAGTATTTAAAAAAGCATGAAAATCAGCAAATGAGGAACGGGGCAGCAGCAAGACACTCCCAACAATGGCAGCAAGGCCCTAGATCAGCTCAGCCATACCATCAAACCATACCTTTTTTGGTATGTTCCGCATTACGCTAAACCAAGCTCTGGCCCCCCAGGAGGCATAGTGCAGAGCTTCAAGCCATGGCTCCTGCTACGTGTTTCACAGGTCAATGCAACAGAGAGGACATCCCAGTTCTGTCACACACCAAGCCGGTGACAGCATGGGCGACTGAGAACAGACGCCTTGAGTCCCTGCCCCTTTACCCAAGATAAAATAAGAGGATTCTGCAGGCTCCCTCAGATATTTCTTCTGACTTCCATCTTCCCTTCCTCTTGAGACAGTACAAATAAGGCTTTAGTCAGAAACCAGCTGCAGGTGCAACTGGTTGTAGAAGCTGAAGTACGAGCACATGCACGGCCTTCTGGTGCTTCACACTCATTTTCTAACAGAAAAAAACGCACTTAATAGACACACTGAAACCCGCCTAGAAAACAGACAGCAAGGGGCCATGGCCCCTCGCAGCAGGAGAGCCTGGCAGCATGAAGCAGCTTTAGCCGTGTGGTTCAGACACACTGCTCCAACACAGCACTGATGCACGCGCCTCTTCTTCCTCTGCAGAGCGGCAGGAGGCTGGTGTTTCGTTCCAACCCACCTGCCAGGAAGGAGAAGAAAAAGCACAGCCAAGAACAAACAGATAAGGAGAAGGAAGAACAGTTCTATTATTTCACTTGACTCCACAGCCTTGACCACAGCATGTAGGACTGATGCTGCTTTAGAAAAAGTTTTTCATAGATCTACATTCTGTTAGTCTTTGCTCAGTTGAAGAACTTCACTGTCCCATGAAATTTCTGTCTTCTCATACCCTAAGATCTTCTCCTACCTTAAGATTCCAGGGAAAGTTGCTGTGTTAGGCAACCCCTTTTTCCTCCCTATTGATATTTTGCCTAAGAAAATAAATCAGAGTTCTCTCATTTTACTTCTCAGGCTCCTGCTAGCAACAATTTTCTCATTGTTTTTGATGCAAATAGCACTATCCCTACAAACCTGACTAGTGAGATCTATTGCTGTCCTGGGTAACAATCTGTAAGGCAGGACTAAGCCAGGCACCTGCCAGACATTATAATCACAAATCTGTTGAAGGACTATAAAAAATGAAGGTTATGCTTTAACCAAAAGGATGGGTTTCAGTATAGACTCCACCCCACTACTGTGGAGAAGACACAAGCAAAGGAAAATCACAAGCTCTGCAGAAATCAAGCTACTAACAATTAGCTTTATGTCAGATGCATCCATAAAAAGAACAATACCCAGTGACAAACTGACCATAAAAAAAAAGCTTTATTAACTCTTTTGCACCAGCAGATCTTCAGGTATCCATTGCCAGCAATGGAGTTCAAGCCAAGTGATCCAATTTTCGGCCCCAAGAGGTTAGCACTTTACATTCACTTACAAAGCTGAGTGAGGTACATCTTCAGAAGTAGAAAGATTTGGTTGCAAGTCCCATAAAAAGATGGAGTGTTCCTTGGCCATTTTAATAGACTAAGAACTGGTATGGTCCTTGAGAAAAGAATACTGCAGGCATTGGGAGCTCGAGGTGTCTCAGTTTCCAGGGAGAGCATGGTGACCACTAGAGCAAGACCCAGTAGTCCCTTCAGCATGATTCCTCCTCAGCTGTTCTACCTCTCAGGAGTGGACTCCATGCTGCAGTCACAGCCACCAGGTAGAAGATGTCACCTACCAATTAATTTTGTTTGGAAACCCAACCTAAGAGGGTTAAGAGATTCCCTGGACATAAGCTGTAAACTCAGGATGAGAGGAACAGAGAGACCTCACTGCTCAGTTAAGCTAAAGATAGAAAAATAAAACTGGTTCAACCAGAGGATATAATGCTGCCTACAAATCAGGATCTGAAGTTGAATATAAGCTGTATGCTTTTTTTTTTCCTCCCCAAGTCTTCTACCAAAAAAAGCATTTATCTGGACACATACATAGTTCAAAAGGCACAGGAAGTAAAAGCATTTCTGAATGACCTCGTGTGAATTCAACATCAGTATAACTGTAAAATAAATAAATATGTGCAAGATTAGAAAGATCACAATGTTCTCCTGCATGACATATCTTATTTTTGTAAAAAAAAAAATACACATACGTGCATACACACACACCTCATTGAGAATAAAAAACAGTACATACACCCTTTTATCAAACTCCTATATGTAATTTTATAGGCATTCAGTACATCACCATAAGAAACATTTAAATTACTACCTTAAAATGTAACCAAAAGGGGTGTTTTTTTTTTTTCCCCTATACAACCTTATACTTATTCAGGTGTCTGCAATCCAGATAAGTACAGTACATACAGCCTCTCCCCCCGCCCCCCAAGAGAAACTGCATTTTTTCAGTGGGGCAAATCTTTATAGGTAACAATTCTTTTCCCCTCATAAAATACTCCGAGAACTGCATATTCTGTAAACCAGCCAGAAGCTCCACATGCATGTGACACTGTGGGATATCAATAAAGAACAAGCGTTAAGAGTGTTCAATTGTGAGGGGGGGGAGGGGGGGGAAAGGTAGTGGCCAGTTTACAGGTAACTTGGCAGCAGTTTATAGAAGAGATAAAAATCAAGGTGCTTAAATTTACGTGACGGTCAACATTCCTCCCAAAAAAGGGAACACAAAGATAAAACAAACCTCTCTCAGATGCTGTTGGACTCTTAGCTAATTACTTACAGTGAGTACAGTTCTATTGCAGTTTTCTTTTTCAAGTTTTGCTGGAAGAATTCAGCAAAGTATTTGGGACGCAGGAGCAAGGAAAGGGAGAAACTCAACATGAGCTACAAACTGATTCACAGCTAAGTTAACATTTAGAATCTAGCTTTCTAGAACAAAGATTTTAGAGCATCTCATTTTCATGGCATAGGACATTAATTTTGTTACATGTGACACTTTATGCCAGTTTTCTGCCAAAACACAGGGGCCGAAATAATTATTTTTGTGTGTATGGAAAACACTTGTAAATTTTAGCTCTTAATTCCTCGATGCCACTGGCTCCAGCAGGAGACCAACGAAAGGAAATTTTTAACTGTCGTAGGCAGGATTACAAATTTGTACTTTGTTAGCTGTAGAATACTTGCTTTCCTGTGAAAACAGTAAATATTACCTCAGTTTGAAGTTTAATACAGTACTTCTCCCTGAAACAACACTGTACAGCAGTCTGCCCCAGTCTCTCCAACCACCAGGCAGACAGAGTATCTTACACAGGCACATCAAGTAGGATTTACATTTTTTAAGAAAATCTTCCAGCTGCAACTGTCCTTAGCAAATTGCTAAGAGTGCAACCGTAATCCAGTACTCCTAGTTTTCCTATTTTCCTTGGAAAAAGACCCACACAGTTAGCTCACTCTGTCAAGACACGATTGCCCCATTTGTTTTCAAGTAACTCTTCTTAATAATGGTCATTCCAGGTCCTGTAAGTTTATTGTGCTTCCAGTGAACTGAGAGTTATCAGAACCTGCATCATCTTCAGTGGAATTGTGTGGTTCCTGTTAAAGCAAACAGACAGCATGAAGAGTTCAGCACTTTCACCTCTAGATACTTCTAACGCTTATCAGTAAGATTACCTTGGCATTTATCCAAGACCAGAGAAATGCTTTGAATGGTTTAGAGGAAATCTAAAGCTTTCCTACTTTGGAGACCCACTCAAACAGTGCCGCTCCAGTTTCCATTTGGAACACTTCAGATGAACGCTACTAATGGAGATAAATTCACAGGAACTGACTATTTGCTTTTCCTCTGTTAACTCTCTACTGTGGCCAACAATCCTAGTACACTCTTCTTGTATTTCTAGATTTATCACAGTAAGGTGCTCCTCTCAAATGCAAAAGCTTTATTTTCTATCCAGGAGAAGCACACTTGGTAAGACTAACTGGAATGCAGAGTTTATCAAAACTGAAGCCCCACATAGTCAAGTAGAAAATGTGGTTTCCGTACATGCTCATCATTCACTGCTACTTCGTTCTCAACTGCTCCTACTCACTAATATGCAGTTTACCAGAACAACAGGTAAAAAAACATTTATGCAAGAAGCTAGATGAAGCTTTCCGTGTTCAAACAACATAGCAGTTAACAAGGGCAAGTAGCGAAACGGAAGACTGTAGAAGCAAGCAGGCTTTTTAATCTAACTGCCATTCCTATATAGACACTGCTCTGAAATCTAGGCTCAGGATTTTACTTCCCTCTTCCCACCCTTTCTATAGCCTGTTACATACCAATTCTGATCCTCTTTGTTGACCCACTTAATATCTGCAGGATGGGATCAGGAAAACAAGAATGGGGCACTTCAGTAATAAATGAGTAACATTTAGTTATTCATTACTTGGTAAGAGAGGAAGAAAAACAACCACCTGTTGCATGTCAAAGGTTGGTAACACACAAGAGAAATCTTGCAGTGCAGCTCTCTGCCTACTGCTTCTTGTAGAGGAAAACAAGGTATTTTCCTTAGGCAGAACACCAGAGTGTTCACAGTAAACTCTTCCCTTTCAAGCTCGGCAATAAAACCCAGTGGGTCTGACATGCTGTACCTGAAGTATGTGAACAGGTAAATCCACTGTAAGCTGAGAATGTGACGAGGAGGACTGAGAGCTCAATTGAAAGGGCAAATCCCCCTCTCCTGGGGAATCATCCTGTGAATGCAGAAACATGATGCGATTACAAGACACCCTAGCATCTCAGCACAGTATCACAAATTTCACTCAGCCTCACGATCTTTTTAAAAAACAAACAAAAAACAACAAAAAAACCAACCCCCCAAAAAAGCCTGATAAAGCTACTGCACTGTACTAGTAAGGCCTAGATCCACAAAGATATGTGGAAAGCTAACTACCACTTAAATCTGAGCCTAGCTCAGTGTACAACCTATTCTCCTATCATAATCAACTCAGAAAATTGGCAGGATCTGAAAGGGAAGGAGTGGTTCATCTTCCAACAAACGTAACACTCAGAAATATGCAACAAGTTTCATCATGTTGTATGAAGCCGATACTTAACATTCGAGTTCCAAATGTTTACACCCATCAGAAAAATCAGAAGAACTCCTCTGCCCATAGCTTCCTCCATACCATATGTTGTTAGGAATAAAGTGGAATGAACTTACCCTCTCCCTGGATACTACACAGATATACACTTGGCCAAAAACGTATTACCTGCCATGCCCCACTAACAAGCCCACATGGATTACTACGTATTTTTAGAAAAAAAATCTTAAGCTTTATTTCAACAGTTTAGAAAAATAACAGGTTAGGCTGAAACTTCAATCTGCAGGAACCTTTTCACATCAGTCTCATTTACCTTGTAAATGAGAGAGAGGTGGAGTAATGTAAGAATTTGGGGGGGTGTCAACAAAGACTGGAGGAAAAAGTCATACTCGTGTGTATCCCCTAAGGTAGTGCACACTAATAACCCTTTCCTTTTGGAAGAACAATTACCCCATATTTTGGAACAGGAATGTAGCACCTGTTTTGCTGCTCTCATAACTGCCTGTCCAAACTGGGAAAATCCTAAGCCCTTGAAGGATCACAACTCTCACATGCAAAACAAAAGTTTGCTAAATCTCTTAGTTCCACCACAGTGTTTCCTACATCAAGTGTATCCAGCCTAAGAAGCTCAACAGGATGTTCCCTACAGTTACAGTGCCCGCATGTTCCAGGCTGTACTGAAGATTAGTACTAAACCAAATAAACGTATCTTACCCATTTCCACAACACACTTGTTTGGGCCCCCAACAGTTGTATGATTGAACCAGCTCTGTTTTCAGGCATTTCTAGACCTCTCTAAAGCCAGTTTCAAATAAACTTCCCAGGGAAGCGCTTCTTGTGGGCAAATGCCCTAAAGGACACAGTACATACTGCAGATCCCAAGATCCCATCTAGGGGCAGCAGTACCTGTGTTCACAGATAGCCAAATTCTTCCATAAATGTGTCAGTTTGAGTAACAGAAAAGATAAGCATGTTTTTCCTCCTCAGCTCTTACCTGGAGAAGCTGAATTTGCACATACTGAGCTCCAGTGGCAGGGTCCCTTATTGTCAGCCCTCCGTTAGGCAGAACTATGTTGCTACCCAGTCGACTGCCAGGAGTGGATGATGAAAAGTTGGTAGGGCTTACTTTACCACCCTTGCTTTTCCTCTGACCAGAGCCAGATGCCCCTAAAGAGAGCAATTTTAATATTTAGATGGTCAGAAGCAATTTGCCAAAGCGTCCTGCTAGCATTTTTCAATTTTATGCAGTTATTTACACTACACAGCAAATGCCTGGAATAGTGCAATATAATTAAGCACCATCTGATAACTGCTAGAAGGCCAGACAGCAATCAGCTGATGAACTCCAACTGCTGACTGAGCACCTTTTTACATGAACGCCATTAAAACCATATCACAAACTGCTAAGCTTAGGGCTCACCCCTGTGGTAGTACAGAAATCAGCACATTTGTGGAGTCATAGAATGTAATTAGGAAGTAGAATTGCATTTTCCATTTTTAATTTGGCAACTTATTTCCTAGGAAGTCATGTACATCATTCTTCCAAACTATAAAAAGAGCATAGTGAAGCCCATCTATTTCCAGAATGAATTCAAGGGCTATTAGGTAGAACAGGCTACAGAGGTACAATTATCACAACCTTATGCATTTTTCAGATTAAAACAAGACAAATCAGCTGCTTGTATCACAAGCTGAAAACGAAAAACCTAATCAAAATAAATGTAAGGATACAATCCTGTCAGCTGTTTCTTTTTTGGTTTTGTTTTTTAAATCTAGAGTAAATAAAAAGCTTGGATAACTTCTTTTTAAGTACTGAACCTCCCTCTACAGTGTTTATTCAACCTAATTAAACCAATGAGAAATACGAGATTCTTTAGACCATTTTGAGAAGTATGCAGTAGCATTAAGGCAACAGCTGGTGAAAAGTGGACTACTGGGAGTCTTGAGTAGGAACAGAAATAGGAATTTTCTGAGGCCATTTTAGGAGACTTGCAGATTAAGTGGAATCATCTTTTCAGACTAATGTCCAAAAGGCACATTTGATGATACATGCAAGTTTGATAATACCAGCACACTTAGAACAAGCTTCATAAAGCAGTTAACTTTCCGTGCGATCATTCACTGAACAAGACAGAATTTATGCTGGTATGACTTTTACAAATACAGAAACATGACAGTGCTCAATTCAGAACTAGTCTCTTAACTCACCTTAAAAATTATCTATCACCTCGATTTTCAGAGGTGGAAGGTAGTAAGAGACAGCAAGGAAGAATTCAGATAAATGTGTGAGTATATATATGTATGTATGTGTATATGTATACATATATGATGCTCCACCCCAGCCCCAAGGGTAGACACAACTCAAATGCCTGAGCTCATGCAAGTCCAGCAAGCCATGGACCACATTTGATTTGACAAAGTAACAGTGTATAATTCACATCAGACAGCTTTAGAGTTTAAGAGGAAGAGGACACATCTGAAATCATGACCTAAACCTCATCCTGCCTAAGATCTCTCTACGTGGCTAAAATCTAAGAAAGAGGTTTGAGTATTTCTAGATAACCAATAAATAAATTCCTTAACACTGCATACACACTCTTACTGAGTAAGACACAGAAGCAAAACAAATCAAGCTGATGTTTTCATTGTCTGTACTGAGTAAGAGAGAACCCACTAGGTAAGACCAAAAGCATATACAACAGAAAGCAGTCTGACCTTAAATTTTTTTGTTTTAACAAGAAAATAAAAAGCAGATAAAGAGATGGAGGGATAGTGTCTTGTTAACATATAGTGCAGATTTCTTTGTAAACTTACGGTGAATTTGATATTCCACAGGATGTAATTATCCTAGTAACAGATGGTACACCACATGCGTAATTATTTTAACTAGCAATAAACTGGATGGGATGTTTAAGAATGTACTCAGATACCTGCTCCCATCTCACTGTCAAAACCCCTAAATAATTGTATTTAGTAAATCTAACAAAATTAATGGCTTCTCACCTGTGCTGCTCCCATTCCCTTTTTGCTTTCTTTTCTTGGCTAGCTGAATGGCTCTGTAGTCTGTTCTCGCAGACCCACTGCTCTCCTAGTTTAAAA